>JARHVA010002285.1:632500-697500 GCA_037957365.1 Torreya grandis | reverse complement strand
TATAATATATTCTTTCTTTATCAAGGTGATTAATTTGATCACATAGGTCATTGGAACTAATAATCCTAGAAGAGGCAGAATGAGTAAGTATGCTCAAAAGGATGTTTGAGAGAGTGTGTATGGTGAGAAAATACAAGGTGAAGGTTGTGTGTGCCCAATGGATGGTTTGAATGGAATATTAGTTTTATGACTATGTGTATGACATGTAGGTCATATTTTTATATCATAGTAGTTCTCTTGAAGATTGAATATGAGCTAAGTGTAGAGTGATCCAAAATGTGGCTTTGGATGTATTGAGAGAGTGTGTGAAGAAGTGAAGGGGGATGTGTTATCAAATGTCCATCATCAAGTTTTTAAGACATCAATTAAAAATTTTAGGTTTTAAAATGAGGGTATAAATGACTTGATATTCCTTAGGGTTAGTTTCTTCTTGTAAAATAGGTGTTTCACTAAAGACCTTTGGTCAGGAGGATTTGACCAAGGTTTCTAGTCTAAAGGACTTGACCAGTCTCTAGTTTGTAATACCTTATAAGATATTTATTCCAAGTGTTTTAAGGCTTAAGAATTGGTTTTATTACCCAAGATGGTTTCCCAAATATTTCATGTGTTATGTGCTTGATCTTGTATTGTTTTTATTGTTCATTGTTATGAATGATGTGTATGTCTCATGAATATGTGTATTGAATGATTAAGATTTTGAAGGAATTGGAACTAAAATTGGATTATCTAGGATCACTAATTCAACCCTCTTAGTTAGTTTACCTCTATCAATAATTTCATGAAACATGGGTAAGGGTTATGTATCAAAATTCTAGGCATTAGTTTTTGGATTAAGGGGTTATGCTTTATAAATGATCATTACGAGTGAAAATTGGTTTAAATCCTCTTACAACCCTAATAAAGACCTGATGTTGAATATTTTGCTAAAAAATGATCAATATAGATTAAATTTATAAATTAATATATTTTATATTCTAGTGGACTCTCTCAAGTACCTTTGGGTGGTATTGGTTAGAGAGATGAGATAGAAAATGTTGAGTTACAAGCTTGTTTTTGAAGAACTTATTGTAGAAGTCAAAATTTGCATTAGACATAGTAATAAAATCAATGGAAGAAGAAGTTAGAGAATAATTTTTAATTTCCATGAAGGTTTTTGGATATTTTTTATCCCTCAAGTATGCTAAACTAGTCATTCAATTTAGCTAGTCACTAACAAGCCTAATGGGGCAAACAATGAAAAACCCAAGCAGTAGTGAGAAGATGAATTGGAATATGTTTTCATGATAGGATGATGAAAAAAATTGAAAAAATATTTTTTTAAATGAATTTAAAGACATGATAATATTTTTAATAATTTTTTGAGGTTAATGAATATGGTGAAAAAGTTGCTCACAAGTTGACGTATCTGGTTTAGATAAGACAGTGAGATATAAGGTCATGAGATTGGTATGAAAGACCAGTATTTTCAATTAGATCATATGATATTTATATTTTATTATTGTTTTTAGATATCATATGACCATATAGATTCATAAAAATTCATGTAAACTTTATATATAGGTGTTGGAGGTCTAAGTCACCATGACTAGGCTTTAAGGTAAATTGACAATTCTGAGTGAGTGAGTTGTAAAGGTGTTCTTGAATCCTCTTATTATGAGTGTAAGTGTATAATACATTTTTACATGACACTAAGGTCATTTATAATCTTTATATATAATTATTTTATCATATATTATTGTCTCAATTATGTTTTATCTTAATTATTTTAAGACAAAGTTTTTGAGGCACGCGGGCCTAAAAGAGCAAACTGTGTAAAACCCAAGCAGTAATGAAAAGTTGGTTCTAATTATGTTTTCAAGGTAAATTTATGTATTAAAGTTTATTTATTATTTTTTCATGATTTATAATTCATTTCCATCTCTTTAATTAGTTTTAAAGATAGTGTAAGTGGTGAAAATGATGAAGCCAAAATGGCTTGTCTGGATCGGTGACGTCTATGAGTAGTGAGGTCAATAAATTGGTCTGTAAGACCAATATTTGCCACTAGACCATTTGATTTTTATATTTGAATATAGTTTTAATATTTCATAGAATAATTTTCATTTATTTTAAGTATTTTAAGGTCCCTATACAAGTGTTATAAGGTCAATGTTGCATGACTATGTTTTTTTACAGTCTTGGTAGTTCTGAGTAAGCAAGTTGTAATGATGAGTTTGAGGCTCTATGCCATGAATTGAAGTGTCTAATACATGTTTTGATAAATTTTAGGTTATTTAAGTTATATATAATTTATTTATTTTCATGGTTATGTGGATAAATTATGTGTTATCTTTAGTTGTTCAAGATAGACTTTTTTGTGTGTTCAAAGGACTAATGTGAACAGTGTTAATGGAGTGTTTGAAGTGGTGGTTGGACCTAAAAAGTGTCATGGTTCTCATAGGATGTTGGATAAGTCCCATTTTATTATTTTATGATAATTTTGTGTCATATATGGAGGTGTAGAGTGTTTTAAGGGGTCATAAGGTAATGTGTTCTAAAGTAGGCCTAATGGAATAAGGTGTCCATAAGACCTAAAGAATGATTTGTTCTATTTGAGTTATGGATGACCTAATGTAGTGATTTATTATTAATTTTAACATGTCATAGGGCCTATTTTTTGGTCAATATAGGTGGTAAAGTTTTTTTTATAACCAAGAGCTACATGATCAAGAGGTTTATATAAGAATAAGGATTTTTAGGCCTAACTGGTTAGTTAAAAAAAGTGTGTGAATAAAAGAGAATGAAATAGAAGATTGAATAATAGAAGGAGGTATTTTAGACCATAAAATGGGTGTAGAGAAACTATCATGAATATATAAAAATATTTATATGTATGAAAATAAATGTCATATGACATAATTAGTCTCAAATAGACCTAGTTGAGTGAAGAAGCCTAAAAGGTAGTTTGAGAGGGTTAAATAATGTGAAGAGATAAAGAAGGGGATCATAATATATCATTTTAGAAACAAGGTATTAAAAATATTATCAAAATAATCAATTGGATAAGTTGTTGTTGATTTATCTATGGGGTTGGTGCCTCCTTGAAATTGGGTGCTTAACTAGTTGGTGTTAGTGCTCCATGCGGAGTCGGTGCTTCAGTAATTTGGTTTTTGTCTTATAAGACTACAGTCCATTTTTATAGATAAGTGGTATTTATTCCCCTTGAGGTTTTCCCATATATGTGATGTGTTCTTGTATTTCATGTTTATATGTATGGTTACTTTTGCTTTGATTGATATATATGTTTGTATGAATGGCTCATGAATGTTAAGTGAAATTGAATGAATTTTTTAAGACTGATTCCCCCCCTCTCAATCATTATTACTCTAAAAATTGGTATTAGAGTAGGTCCTTTGAAGTATGCCTAACATCCCAAAGGATATCCTAGAAGTGCAAGCATGGATGATGATGATGACTATGTTGATCAAGTTGGCAATAGAGTTATATTCTTGGCTAAAGAATCAAGTTCCTACAAGGAGCAAGACAACATGTATGAGGAATAAGTCTAATATGATAGTGAAAAAGGAGAATCTACAGTAGATCTTGAAGTTGAGTTCATAACTACCCTAGATGATTTGAAATACCAAAAGAAGAGGAAACATTAGTTGAGATCTATGGTCAAGGTTCATAAGGAATAGATGTGTACCTTGAAGAGTGACTGGGTCAAATAATCTAAAAGGGATGAGAATATCATCAAGGATGTTAAGAATATTTTATAAGGTGTCAATACAAAGTTTAGATCAAAATAAGTTGAGTATGATATGGTGAAGATAGAGCTAGTTTCTTTAAAGTTTAAGCATGAGCAGTTCATAAACAAGAGGAGCAAGTTTGATAAAAGAGCATGAGAATCTAGAATAATTTAAGATCACCAACATGAAATTCAACATGAAGAGACCAATCAGGTAGCCCAATGTAATAAGGTATTCTAATTATTTCAATGGTTTTTGTTTTACTTGTCATAACTTTGGTCAAGGAACAAGTGACTATAGAATGGTCTCAAGGGATGAGTTGTCATGGGACCATGGGAGAAGGAGTGATCAGTCAAGAGGTAAGAAAAATAATGTTATTTGTTATAGTTTCCATAAATTGGGACACATTTCAAGATTTTGTCCTAATAAATTTAGAAGACCCTCGAGATAAAATAAGGTATATGGAGATCCTAGCGTGCATGAGAAGAGTTAAACATTTATATGGAAACTAAAGATAGTAAAGGTGAGTTATGATCAGTCTACTAGTCAAAATAGATTATTTGCTAAGGTAGATCAAGGATCAGATGTGAAGGAATGTCAAGAACATGTGTTATCTAGATATATTGACAAATAATTCAAAAATAAGAAGGATGACAAGGTGAATGATTCAAATGCTTTACTCAAGCCTAAGTGGATTCTAAAGAGGGACCATTAGTCACATGATTGCAAGATGGTTGAGAAGAGTGGATTGGAGATCTGGAAATATCCTGAGTTCATGGTGTTTTAGTGCCCTATGAAAATGGGTGACTCCATTAAGCTTCATGGAGACACTCATATATATGTAGAAGCATGAAGTTTCAGTCAAAGAAAGATTCATCTTAAGAGGATTCCAAGTTGTTTGTGTTATAGCGTATGAGTTATGTTATTTATGTATTGTATGTATATGACAAGGTGAATGGTATTTTGGTTAGTATGATCATTTTTTATGAAGATCAGCTCATGAAGAGCAATGGTATGGAATGCAAATGTCTGTCCATGATTCATTTATAGATTTCCTTTGGTATTATTGTGAGTAGTTTGAGAATTTAGGGAGCTTGGTAGCTCTGAGGTTTGAATATAGTAGGTATCATGGAGAGAGATCTAAGTTTGACATCAGGCTTCTAAGGTCAAAAAATAGTCAATTAGTATATGAGAGGTAAACATGTATATGTTTTTGATTCTATCTATTGATACCTCAAATTGATTTGTATTAATATTTTGTTTTGGTATCAAGATGTTTGGAGGTATTTGAGGATGGTCTATGAATTATATTTATTTATATGGTGTGCAATATGTGAAGACAAAAGGGGAAGTCCCTAATTCTATAGTTGGTGTCAAGAGTGTGTTATCCTAGTGAGTGATCAAGAGTTTGATATTTTTCAGTCATGTCGAGGAAGGTAGGTAATCTTGAATTCCTAGTTCATTTGAAGAAGATATTCTTGGTATAAGGGGGACATTGGTAGCTATGAGTTCTTTGTCAATAAAGTGGTTTCCTTTGATATCATAAAAGAGGTATGTATGTATTTAATTAGATAAAATGCTAGAGATAAGTTTTGAGGGAGATTATTCAGAATGGAGAGGTAGCCTATTGAAAAGAATGGTTTTTTAAAGATTGCCATTTAGTGTCTTTAAGAGGTTGCATCAACTCAAGGGGAGAAAGTGTGTTTTTAGGAGTTATCTACAATAATTGGTATTAAGTTGAGTGTTTTTTAGCATTTCATTATGTTGTTTATTGAAGTATAGGTCCAAAGATCAGATAACAGTTTGTGGAATATCCTTTGTCATTAATGTTAAAGGTGAAGAAATCCTAGAATGGGAGAGATGAGAATGATCATGTTGTAGTGTGATTTCCATCAATGTCAAAAGGGGAGTTTGTTGATAAGTTTTTTCATTGATGTCAAGGTTGATGTCATTTATATCAAGGTTGATGTCATTGATGTCAAGGTGCATCAAGTAAAGATTTATGGTGAATGGTCTTTGAGGTATGAGCTTGTGAGCTTGATGTGAAAAGGTGAGATTGTTGAACTTTTTCTTCTTTTTTGATTGATATCAAGGTTGATATCAATGGTTCAAGTCATCATGAAGTTGTAAGTATTATCATTGAAGGTTCTTGTGAAGGTATGATGACAAGTAGGTCTATAAGAGTATTATTGAGATCAAGGTCAATTGGTAGTGAGTTGTGTCAATAATTTTGAAAGAGTGTTCTTGTGTGAGAGCAGTGATATGAGTCTATTATGATTGTTCTTATGTGATCCTAAGTGATATCATTAAGGTTAGTATGTTTGAGCATAGTCAGGGTGTATTATGAAGCCTAGTCTAGACCTTATGAGAAGGTATGTGTAGGTAGCATGGTGAAGTGAGTGAAATTAGGCAATTGATAAGTTGTTTGGCATTGTATGATCTTTTGAGTTAGGTGTAGAATCCTTTATAAGTGTTTTAAGGTGGGTCTTTGAGAGTAAGGCATTCTATCTTGGTATGTACTTGAACCCTACCTAGCCTAATAATGTATCATGATCTATTTTCAAGGAATGTAAAATATGTATGGTAGTGTTTAAGCATGAGATAGGTTGTATGCAATGAGAGTGACATGTTGAGCATGATCATGAGGTTTTTAGATCATGGATAGAGGCATGAAGGTCAGTTTAAGACCTCATAAGGTATGAAGACTATAGTGTAGAGAGAGTGTGTGTAACCTAATTGGGTATCAGTATAAGTTTCCAAGGAAAGTGTGAGTATTTAAGCATTAAAAAAGGTGATTCAAGTTGTTTTATGAATGTGCATGAATTTTTAGGTTTGATTTTGAAGGACAAGGCATGAAAAAGTTTTTAGGGGTCTCTAGAGTGCTTAGAATGAAGGGTTATCAACCTGAGAAGGATTTTTTTGTGCTCATCAGCTCATCAAATGGGAACCTAATAAGTTTATGATAGATTTGAATGGGTCCTATCTCAAAATTCTAGGAGTTATTTTTTGGATTGAGGAGCTATACTTCATGAATGATAATTAAGAGTGAAAACTAGTTTAAACCCTCTTAGAACCCTAATGAAGACTAGATGTTGAATCAATTTATCAAAAGTGCTCAAAACAGATTGAATTTCTCAATTAAACTATTGTATATTGTATTTTACTCTCCCAGGTACCTTTAGGTGGTATTGGTTAGAGAGATGAGAGATAAAATGTTGAGTTATAGGTTTTTTTGTGAATAAGTTGTAGAATTAAAAAGTTTCATTGGACATAGTAAGAAAATGGATGGAGGAATAAGGTAGTGACTCATTCTCAAAATTCTAGGACTTATTTTTTGGATTGAGGAGCTATACTTTATGAATGATCATTAAGAGTGAAAACTAGTTTAAACCCTCTTAAAACCCTAATGAAGACTAGATGTTGAATAAATTTATAAAAAGTGATCAATATGGATTTAAATTATCAATTAAACTATTTTATATTATATCTTACTCTCCCAGGTAACTCTAGGTGGTATTGGTTAGAGAGAGGAGAGATAAAATGTTGAGTTATAGGCTTGTTTGTGAATAAGTTGTAGAATTAAAAAGTTGCATTGGAAATAGTAATAAAATGGATGGAGGAATAAGGTAGTGACTCATCCTCAAAATTCTAGGACTTATTTTTTGGATTTAGAAGCTATACTTTATGAACGATCATTAAGAGTGAAAACTAGTTTAAACCCTCTTAGAACCCTAATGAAGACTAGATGTTGAATAAATTTATCAAAAGTGCTCAATATGGATTTAATTTCTCAATTAAACCATTTTATATTGTATTTTACTCTCCCATGTACCTCTAGGTGGTATTGGTTAGAGAGAGGAGACATAAAATGTTGAGTTATAGGCTTGTTTGTGAATAAGTTATAGAATTCAAAAGTTGCATTGGACATAGTAAGAAAATGGATAGAGGAATCAGGTAGTGACTCATTTTTCATATCCTTGAAGGTTTATAGATATTTTATATCCCTCAAGTATGCTAAAATCATCATGAAAATTAGTTGGTCGCTAATAGGCCTAATGAGGCAAATAGTGAAAAACCCAAGCAACAATGAGAAGATGAATTAAAATCTGTTTTCATGATAGAATGATGAAACCAAATGAATAAATATATTTTTTAGGAATTTTAATAAATTTTAATTTTTGGTATAAGTTTTGGAGGTTAGTGAATATGGTTAAAAATCTTCTCACAAGTTAACTTGTCTGGTTTAGATAGGACAATGAGATATAAGGTCATAAGATTGGTATGAAAGACCAATATCTACCATTAAAATATATGATATTTATATTTGAAGATGGTTTTGAGATATAATATGACCATATACATGCATCATAATTAATTTAAAATGTCTATATAGATGTTGGAGGTCTGAGTCACCATGACTGGTCTTTAAGGTAAATTGACAGTTCTAAGTGAGTGAGTTACATAAGTTTTCTTGAAGCCTTATCTTCTGAGTGGAAGTGTCTAATGAATTTGGTGATAAAAATAAGCTCATATAAACTCTATTTATATACTTATATTATCATATTTTAGTGTCTCAATTATTTTTGAGCTTCATTCTTGCAAGACAATTTTTTTAAGGCACACTAGCCTAATAGAGGAAATTGTGCAAAACCCAGGCAGTAATGAGAAGTTAGTTCTAAGTGTGTTTTTAGGGTAAATTTATGTATTAAATTGTATTGATTTATTTTTAATGACTTATAATTCATTTCCATGTTTTAGATTATTTTAAAATATAGTGTAATTGGTGAAAATGATGAAGGAAAAATGGCTTCTCTGGCTCAGTGAGGTCTATGTGTAGTGAGGTCAACAAATTGGTAAGACCAATAGTTTCCACTAGAAAATATGATTTTTATATTTTAATATGGTTTTTATATGTTATGGGATCATTTTAATTTATTTTAAGTCTTTTAAAATACCTATACAGTTGTTATAAGGTCAATGTTTCATGATTGTGTTTTTTTAACAATCTTGGTAGTTATGAGTAAACAAGTTGTAGTGATGAGTTTGAGGATCCTTGAATTAAATTGAAGTTTATAATTTATATGGTGATATTTTTTAGGTCATTATTGTCATGGTTTTTTTTCTAAATTATGTGGTATCAATATTTTTTCAAGATAGACTTTTGTGTGTGTTCAAAGGCCTAATGTGAATAGTGTTAAAGGAGTGTTTCAAGTGGTGGTTGGACCTAAAACGTGCCATGGGTCTCCAATTATGTTGGATAAATACTATTTGATTTTTTTAATAAAATTTTGTGTCGTATATAGATGTGTATATTGTTCCAAGTGGTCATAAGGTAACATGTTCTAAAGTAGGCCTAAGGGAGTTAGGTCTCCATGAGACATAAAGAAGGATTTGGTCTATCTAAGTTATGGCAAACCTAATGTAATGATTTATTATTAGTTTTAATGTGTCCTAAGACATATTATGTGGTTATTCTAAGTGGTCAATTATGTGTTTTACCAAGAGGTGCATGAGCAAGAGGATTGTATAAGAACAAGGCTTTTTAGGCCTAACTGATTAGATAGAAAAAGTGTGTGAACATAAGAAAATGAAATAGAAGAGTGAGGAATATAAATAAGTATTTTATAACATCATATGGGTGTATATAAATTTTTATGAATAAATAAAATGATTTCTATGTATGAAAATCAAGTTCATATGATCTAATCAGTCTTGAAGAGACCTACTTGAGCGAAGAAGCCTAGACGGCAATTTGAGAGGGTTAAATAATGTGAATAAATAAATAAGGTGATCATCATTTGTTGTGTGAACAACAAAGTGTTATAAATATGATCAAATAAATTAGGTGGCTAAGTTGGTACTAAGTCATCTAGGGGGTTGGTGCCTCTTTGCGAGTGGGTGCTTGGCTAGTTGGGGTTGGTGCATCATGTGGAGTTGGTGTTTCACTAAATTTACTTTTTGTATTATAGGACTATATTATTTTTTAAAATACCAATGGATTTTATTCCCTTTGAGGGTTTCCCACATATATGATTTGTTCTTGTATCTCATGTTCATATGTATGGTTGCATGTATATATAGGTGAATTACATGTCTTTCCATGACCTTTAAATTTAGGTCTAGCTGGAAATACATTTTCACTATTGTTAAAGAGGGTGGAAACACTTATAATAAATGTTGTCAAAGCTCTAGATGTTATTCAAGAACTTAGTTTCAAGTGCTTATTCATTATAAATTATCACTAATAACACATTCAAATGGGTCTATTACATATAGGACCATGTTCTTGGCCTCCCCTCATGATTGATTGACAAACCCATTATAACCTCAATAATGACCTTCCCAAGAGTCTCCAATATTGCTCTTCATCCACCTCTAAATAGGTTTAGCAAGATAGTGGCCTAGTGAAACTTCTTTCAAGCAAAGTGATAATGACCCAAGGTGAGAGTTTGGCATGATTCAAGCTATGAATTATATTTATTTTATAGATGTAATACCTCAAAATGATTAGAAGAAGATTGATCTATACACTATCCATGTTAGCTACACCAATGAGGTGGATTGGTGTAGTAAAGAATCAAGAGGAGATAGTTTGCCTCTCCAAGGAAAAATGTCTCTAATTCAATGTTTTTTATCATATTTTGAGATGTGATAAGACTTAAAAATATGCCTACACTTGTTTTCCATGATAAAGGTGGAGGAATGGTCATAAGTGGGATCCTAAATTGAAAATTATGCAACATCATGAAGATGCTAATGAATGCAATGATAGAGTGGCAATTTGGGAGTTGAAAATAAGTTACATGTAGGTAAGAAGGAATAAATACTAAAAGGGGAGATATTTGGAGCATGATATTTGATGTAGAATAAGAAAAGACTACTGAAGAAACTCATCAAAAGTGTACAGTTATAAGGGTGTGTTTTGTGAAGTGAGTGTAATAGATCCTTCAAGGTCATCAATCTCTTGGGAAATATGCTTTCAATAATGTCAAACATGATACCCATATGTCATGAGAAATAAAATATCCATTTTATGGAGTTAAATAAAAATTGAAGGTCTTTCAAACTACCCTCTAGAATAATGGAACTACATCATAATAGGTGAAAATAAACTGGTTAAAGAAGAACTGAAGCATTGAAAGTAAGGACATGGTGAGTTAAGATCAAAATGGAATCAAGGAGACCACCATCCCTAAATATAGGTCAAATCATGAAGGAATTTGACCACATAAAACATTTCAAACAACCATGATGCCCCTTCTATGACTTCATTCAAGGCAACCTCATTTTAAGGACAAATTTTAAGTACTTTTAGCTTAAACTTCTCTTAGCTTCAATAATATGAAATTCTTTGCTAACAGTACCAATCACATGAAGGTGGAAGATTATATGGTACCACGAACCTATAAAAAATTATTATTAAGTAATTAAAAATTAAATTTATATGTACTACAGTAAAATTAAAAACATTTGGTAAAAATGATTATATCTACATTTTAGAAGTCAACATACCTAAATATATCAATCCATCAAACCACTAGGATTTGTTATAATCTTGATAGTAGCAAGAATAACTTCATGGTCTAATTCATGAAATTTCCATAGATTCTTGTATAATGGCCTCCCAAGATTTTTTTCAATTGAATATTCATTACAAGAATCAAATTTAAGTAGTGCAGTATCTTCTTGTGTGTTTCAATGTCTTTAAACAACCAAATATTTGAATTTTTGATTAGAAATGGTAATCCCTTAATATTTTTTGATCTTACTCAATAATATTAGGTAATACATGAATGTTATATGCATTAATATGGAAATTTGTGACATGTTTTAATAGTTCAAGTGAACTTCCATCTATGGTTTGAATGTGTAATTTTTATCAAAGTTGACTAATGAAACAATCAAACCAAGTGGGAATGTGTCTTTGATTATCTTGAATTGTTCAGCCAACCATCTAGCCCTGTTTGTGTGCCTTGTATATTCATAAATAATTTTCTCCCTAAGTTTAACAAAAAATTAAGAAATGGGTATCTATTTTGTAACAAGATCACACCTTTTAAATTATTTGCCATCTTTTACTTAAAAAGTCACATATTTGTATTTACTCAAACTAACTAATTATTGTCCAATTTCACTTGTTTCATCTTCATGGATATAATTTTTTAGTTTTGGAAATCCACCACAAATTTTATAATTTTCATCGAAACATGTTTTATTATAAAATAACTATATATCCGATCTTTCATAAAAAAATGGTTGGAATAAATTTTCTGGCTGATTTTGGCAAAACTTCTATGCCACACTCTTGAAAAATATTGTTAGTATAAAAAGTACCACAAATATGGCATAAAACTTCATAGTGCATTTAAAAATCAAGATGTTTTGTACAAAAAGTGGCGAGTCTATAATTTATTTTTATATAAAAAGGTTTGGCCATCTCAAAATATCTTTGACTAATAGAAATTTGTGGATGTTTTTCCAAAAATTTGGAGTATAATTGTGTTTGAGTCATATCTAGAAAATGTTTTGGATGCAGTTCATGATTACAATAACCAACTCTTCTTTTGACCACATATCTTACATTGGGTGACACTCTAGTGTTGTCCTTCCAAAATTGTGCAATTAACTCTTTCAGAGCATCAGCTATAGCCTTATCCTCTTATGGAAGTCGACTAGAGAATTCCCAAAGCTCATTGGTATTGGGTTCATTAAGTCTTTTGTGTCTTGAAATTTTTTTCATTAATTTTTTTCTATTTATATCAAGTGTTCAACTTTTTTTCAAAATCAATAATTGTTTCCCTATTTGACTACTTTGTGTACAAGTTATTATTTTCTGGGCAATATTATAATCTTGTTTGCATGATTTAAGGCCTAAAGTATGATATGCATCATATAAGTTGCCAATAATCTCTATGTTTTCATCATCCATATTAGATATTCTTATCCCTAATGTGTACATGGTAGGTCTCATCTTAATCAATTTCATCAATGAAATAAACAATTTACATCTTTTAGTATCATGAGTCAAATTATGAAAGAAAGTATCTCAAATTTCCTGAGCTAGTCTTCTTAAATGGTGGTGAGAAATTTTTTTTGGCATTGGTTTCAAAATATTTTCATTAACACCAATTAATTACTTACCTTTTATAAGCATAATTATTGGAGGTGTTGTGGAACTTGTTGAGAGGGTGTTTAAAATCTCCATTACTTTCATTGATTATTGGTGGGATGACATTTTATTCATTGTTTCTTTCCTCATTGTATGTTTCTATGAAATTTTATTCATTTTTAATTCCATCATCATTTATTTCCATGAAAATTTATTAATTTCTAGGGGATAAGGCATCATTCATACAATCGTCATCAAAAAAATAAAAAAACGCTATACTTTGAATGTGAGCTTTCAACATTATCTAATTTATTATTGTTAATTTCATCATTGTGCAATTTAGTATTGTCAATTAGATCATTATTGAATTTATTAATTTAAATTTCATACTTATTTAATTCATTATTATTAATTGCATCATTTTCTATGGCATTTGAATCATTAGAGATAGATAATGTAGCCTATTTTAAATGAAGTGTTTGCATTCATACCTTATTTTTGTCTCTCACCTCTTGTATTTTCTCAAGTGTTTTATTCTTCAACTTCTTTCTCATTCTCAAATGTGATCCATCACCCATTGGGAAATTGATAGCCTTTCAATGGTGGGGTCCAAAAAAGTACCTAATAAATCTTGATCCCAACTTGTAAGTACTATAGAAGTACACAAAGAGTGTCTGTTGGTACAGATTTATCGATTTGGCTAAAAAATGTCCATTAAAAAGTCAATTTTTATCAATAGTATTATAACACATACAAATTATATTATAATGTGTATGCATTATACTATAATGTATATAAGTTTAAATAATGTGTACATGTTATTATATAATACGTACATGCTACAAAAATTATGTATGCATTAAATTTTTTAATTCAAATTATGATCCTTTTGGCTTGAAATAACATATATTTCTAGGATAAAGGGTTGGATCTATCATTCTATAATCGAGTTTGAGAGGTTAGATAAAAATAACAAATTTTAAAATCTATCACCAAATACACTAAGAATTTCATCAACCAAATTCAAAAAATTAATAACCCAATGACGATCATGCTCTACTCTTTTAAAATGTATGATTTTTATAATTTTTAGACTATTTTAAGGTTACAAACTATGTTGATTTCTAACTAGAGATTTTTCAAGACACCACATATCGTAAATATACATTACTATACATGTTAATATAATTTTTTTTGTTCCTCAAAGTGCAAAACAAATTATATGGTCAAAAATTAGGCCTAATTTGACACACATTAAAAAAAAATCATTTTCATTTTTTGAGGTAGTTAGGGCAGTCGCATCGCCGACTATATATATTTTTTCATTAGTTTTCAAGATCTATTTACTTAAAAAATGAATTAAAAAAAAATCATTGATAAAATCTAAAAACATATAGGTCACAAACTAGAATATATTATATAAATTTTCACCAAATGATTTAAAAAAATATTAAGTGATGATAAAATATGGTGAGCCATACGGTCATTTATCCACTTTATTTTCTTGAAAAAACAAGAGTTCCTATTCAAAATTTAGATGTTTAAGCTAGTTATGCTTAATCATTTTTTTTTAAAAATAGTTTTTTTGAAAGTAGACTTGAAGAGATACAATTCATGTTCTTATAACATCTTCAAATTTTGAATGTCGCTATTTCAAATTATCTACACAAGTTCAATTTTTTGAATTTTAATAAAATCATATCCATGGGTAGCTCCTTTTTATCCCCCAAGTTTTTGCACTGGCCCTTATACCAATAACTTGTATAAATGACTAAAAATATAGAGAAAATCATCACATTTGAATTAGAGCAACTTCCACTAATCCCACAGGTGACGTGCTAGACCAACATTAAATTTTGCCTTGGATTTTCAATATGCCGACACTAATTTATTAAAATAGGGATAAGATCTCAACCTTAATCCCCATAGCTTTAATTCCACCTACACCACATTCAATGCTAGAAATAAAATATACATTAAGTTTGATAATTTGGGATGTGAAGTCATTTATGTCATTAACCTCTTTTAACATTGCCTAGTTTTTAAAACCTTGAATACTTAGCAATTTCAACTTACAAGTTTATAACTATAGTTTTAGTTATTTATTATTAATTTTTTAAGTCATTAAAACCATATATAAGGAAGAGCATGTTTTTTACTCAGTTTTATAAATGTGTTAAGGACCACTTGTGACTTAGGACATGATAAGCTTAAGGTAATAATTATATTTTGGTTGGCATAGTTTGTTAATTTAAATAAAAAATATTTAAAAGGACATTATTGTTTATAGTTTAAATCTTAGTTATCAAATATATGTTTATATGAATTAAATTTCAATTAATATAATCCTATCCAATAGAGTAAAGCCTATAAAAGAGGCAATCTCTTAAAGGAAAGATTTATGATTATATGAAAGTTTTTATAAATCCATTGGTATCTCTTTTATATCTCTATAGCTGATAAGAGGGAAAAATAAATCAAATAAAAGCAACCAATAGAAAAAAAATGCAAATGAAAATAGAACAATGAAAAAGAAAATATAATCATTACTCTATCTAAGAGAAACTAAAACAAGAAACTAACATACTCATAATTCTATGCCAAATATCATAATTTAATGGTCGATTTTAGATTAATCTTTTGAGATACTTATAAAGGTATGTGTTCAATGTATATTAAGTACTACACATGATATTACTATATGTACTACACAAAAAGAGTCCTGGAGAACCATATTTTTAGGACATAGAAGATAACAAAAAAAACATTATTTATTTAACCTCTCCCTTAGGCTCATCCTGAATCTTGATCATGTTACATAAATTTATTTACTTAGTTTGGCAAGGCTAAAATGTGATTTATTATGTATAAACAACTTTAAAAAATTATTATATTAAAATAAAATTAATTACTAAAACATTAAAATCCATGTGTGTTTCCATAATTTTTTCAGTAAACCATTAAAACTATTGTTCTATAGGAAAAATAATATTTCCATGTATATATAAAAATTTCTAAAATTAATATCAATATAGTTTAAAATATCATGAAAGTATTTAACAAGAATTTAACCAGAATTTGCATCAGAAACTAAATATATCAAAGGGGGACCCTTATCAATCAATTACTTAGTAAACTCCATGAAAGCAATAGAAATTTTAATCAAGTGGGTCAGGGCCCCTTCATTATAATTTCCCTCTAACTTAACCTTTTTCAACATTTAGACCTCCATAGTTGTGTTGCAAGGCTACTAACACATTTTCTACTAGAAGAAGTAGGTTTTTAAGGCACAAAGGATGTAATATTAGTGTTAAGTGGAATAGTTACATTGGGATGAAATTTTGTAGTTACATCAAGAATATTTTTATGTGGATCAAGCAATGGAACATTATGATCATCAGGCTAAATGGCAGTATATATGTGTTGAGAGGGATCACTTGGAGTGCCTCGTCTGGGAGGATGATTCATCCAATGTGCTCCCCTTCATCCTCTATTTCCATGGAAAATAAAATAATTATCAAGAAAATATTTTAGAACATTTTAAAAGGTAGGTTTAGTGGCATATAAATGCAAGGAAAAGCATATTCCCTAGTTAAATGGTATATGCAATGTGTTAGCAGCCATGTGACCATGAAAGAATCGGCCACCTCAAGAGCTACTCTGTGAAGGATTATCCTCACTATTTTGATCTTAATCACAACCCCAAACATATCTACCTTAATTATTTGAACTTGGATTTCAACCTAACATCTAATAAAGTATTCTAAAATAAGCATTTATATGACTGAGCTTAAATACTTCCTAAATTTCATGATCTTAAAAATACAATGTGTCAAATTGTTCAATTTGAAAAAAAAATCAAATAATACTTATATAAATATCATTGTTCATAAAAATTAATCAATCTATCCTCTTTAAAACCATACTAAAATAGCAACCGCCATCCTAAGAAAACCATGCATTATTCTTTCACAATCCTCATGCCTCTTTCAATAAAGTGGTAAATAGGCCCTAATCAAATACATGAAACTCAAATCCATAAAAATTCCTGAACCTATGAGTTTCATATATATATTTCTAAAAATACATGCAACTGTATCTTCAAAATTTTGAAACCAATATTTCCAATTTTGACCATGCCAAATAATCAAATAATCATTTTGAATAAAAGTTCCTATGTAAAATGTTTAATGAAGACAAACCACTATGTCAAATTTTATCATTTATATACTCTGCATTATCTTCAATAATATTTATCAAAACCCTAATGTTCAATTCACATGTGTGTGTGTGTGTGTGTGGGGGGGGGAGGGGGGGTGGGGTGGGGCGGCGGCGGGTAGGGGGGCATGTGTGTGTGTGTGTGTGTGTGTGTGTGCGTGTGTGTGTGTGTGTGTGTGTGTGTGTGTGTGTGTGTGTGAGAGAGAGAGAGAGAGAGAGAGAGAGAGAGAGAGAGAGAGAACCTAAGACACAATGAAATTAAGGTAATAATTATATTTTATTTGGAAGGGTTTGTTATTTAAATAAAAAATATTTGAAAGGCCAATATGGATATGGTTAAGACATTTTGGTAGATCCTATTATATAGTTTATAATTTTAAAACCATGAAAATGTTTTAAATATTCTTTAGTGCCATTTATAAAAATGAGTAAAACAAAAATGATCTTAGTTATATATGGTTTTAATAACCAAAAAAATTAATAATAAATTATTTTGAAACCTAATATTTTTTATTTTTATTTTATTGAATGTAGTGTAGGTGGAATCAAAGATATGGGGACTGAGGTTGAGATCTTACCCATTTTTTTTCATAATCCTCATGACACTTTCAATAAAATGGTACGTAGTCCATAATCAAATACATGAAACTCAAATCCATAAAAAATCTTGGCCCTATGAGTTTCATATATATATATCTAAAAATACATGTAACTGTATCTTCAAAAATCGAAAACCAATATTTCCAATTTTGTCAACACCAAATAATAAATTACTCATTTTGAACAAAATTTACTTAAACATTTCATCAAAATGTTTAATGAATACAAATCACTATGTCAAAATTGATCATTTATATACTCAACTCTATCTTCAACAAGCTTTCTCAAAACCCTAATGTTCAATTTTCACACACACAAACATACTTGATAAGGACCACTTAAGGTGCAATAAACATTAGGTAATAATTATATTTTTTAAATTATTTCATCCTCATTGTTCATAGTTGTCTTTCCCTATGGCCCCATAGTTAGTTTATCATTAATACATTATATTCTATTTTTTGTCACAATTTTTACTATACTCAATTTATTATATAATTTGTTTGGTCTTTACAACATACTTATTTCAAACAAAAAAGAAATTTATTTTCTCTAAGAAATAATGGAATGCAAGATACTTCTTTTAAACAATTCACAAAGAACAAAATGAATAAACACAACAAACCCTCATGATCATTTCAACCATATTTATAAGTAACCTAGAAATACCCATTTCATAAATTTTGAGAACATATCAACCTTCTATCATATGTGTGAATGGAATAACCATGTGTAGTAAAAATGAGTGAAATAAATAAAATCCTTTTTTTTCAAAAAAATATTTGTAAATATAGACGAAATTTCTAAGAAAACCAACATGCACAGTGTTTTGAGAAAATATATTTAAAGAAATGCTTTTCAAGGAACCTATTATTATATTTATTCATTTCAAGATAGATTTTTGTGCATGCAAATAACTACTCTTAGTCTTTATAACCCAAAAAACACAAACTCATACCTTCCAATCATAAGGAAACTAGCTTAGAAATTGGCTGCACCTTTGTTTTCAACCTCTCATCCCAATCTTCCAACTACTAGAGATTCACTTCTGCCAATATCTTACATAAATGACTATAAAAATTATGAAATCATCACATATGTATTCAAGCAATCTACATTAATCCCATAGGTGACGTGTTAGACCAACATTAAATTTTTCCTTGGAGCCCCTCAATATGCTAATGTCAATTCACTAAAAAGTGGGGCAAAATATAAACCTTGATCCTCATAGCTTTAATTCCACCTACATCAAATTCAATTCTAGAAATAAAATAAAAATTAAGTTTGAAAATTATTTATTATTAAATTTTTTAGTTATTAAAACCACATAGAAGGAAGAACATATTTTTTTACTCGATTTTATAAATGGCACTAAAAATATTCAAAACATTTTCATAGTTTTAAAAGTATAAACTATATAATAAGGTCTACCAAAATGTCTTAACCATATTCATAATTAGCCTTTCAATTTTTTTTTATTTCATTTAACAAACCATGCCAACCAAAATATAATTATTACTTTAATATTATTCTGTCATAGGTGATCTCTCTCTCTCTCTCTCTCTCTCTCTCTCTCTCTCTCTCTCTCTCTCTCTCTCACACACACACACACACACACACACACACACACACACACACACACACACACACACACACACACACACACACATAAATACATACACCTAGAGAATCAAAACCATACATGCATAGTAACTATGGTGAATCTATGTCCAAAATAAGGACCGAGTATAATTTATAAAGTGATTCAAAACATATGTATAGGAAATTGTATAAAATTGAGGCTATTTTACATATGTAAATTTTCATAGAATTAGCCCTTTTCAAAATTGAAAAAACTTACTTATAGCCTTTTGAATATAAATAACCTCTAAAATTTTACATGTTCCTTACTTTTTGATTATTAAAAATATATGAGGATAAAAGTTATTTTGGTAATGATTATTTATGAAAGTTATTTGGGTAATTGCTATAAATATATACAAGTTAAAATCCCACAAAAATTAAAATTGTTCATGGAAGCCTTCAACTTAACATTAAAACTTGATTAATTGTATATATTAAGTGAACAAAGGAATTGACATTAATTTATCTAGTGTGAATTAGTTTTATATTAAAATGTATAGAATTTTAAAAATATTCCTTATACAAATTTATTGATCAATATTTAAAATTACTTCCTTTAATACATCATCAACTAAATTGCATATAATAATAGTTGAATATAAATGCTTATATAAATAACATAATAAGGTACAATGATTCCTATAAGAACCACATAAGATTAAAAATTAAATGTAAAATCATTGTTACAAAATTTATTAAATTTTGTACAAATAAATAGATAATTAGATAAACCCATATCATGATGTATTGATAATAAAATAAACATGTATTTATGCATTTATAGTTATCCTATTATTTAGGATATGACTCCTACCAATTCCTTTTAATCTCCCAAGCACACACTATATTCTATGGATGATTATAATGACCTACATATTCACCCTTTTACTAACTTATAATATGTTTAATAAATGAAACCTATATAATATTAAACTACCAATATTTAATAAATACTATGAATTTCTAAAATTCCCCCAATACATATTTTTTAAACATGAAGATTGAATCAAAATTATAGATGAACTAGAACACACTCCCATTTTATCATAATTATGAAAGATAGTGAGAATAGCTTCACTTCCCCTTTAACAACTAATGAATGAGTGAAAACCCATAATTAAAAAAATAAAAATAAAAATAAAAAAAATATGAACTAGGACACATGTAATAGTTCATACAAACATACTAGTGTGGACAGTGACACACATGATTAGTGAAAAGAAATAACAACTTTGTATGGATATCAACACCCAACCAATCTGGAAATTTCAAACTAATCATGATTTTTCAATTAAAATTTTATTTATGGCTATCTCTTTTCCTTAGATGTAAAATAATTTAAGTTGTCATTTTTTAACAAAAACACAATACTTATCTAAACACTTATAAGTGATTATGTCATATGTATGTATATTAAATGAAATAGTATTATAAAAATTATGGTTTACTATTTTATTAGGTTGTAAACATTTAATCTCTATTAAAATAGTTAACTTCAATATTTGGTCTTGTTTACCCTAATTTTGGGTTTGATCAAAATTGGCAAAATAAATTATACTGATGAATAAATATAACAAATATTACAGTTTAAATTATGTAAATAAGATATACTATAATGTCTAAATCATGGACAAAGATGAAGTGAAGCATAAAAATGAAGATAAGATTTAACGAGTTGGAATGATCACACATTAATTTATTTCTATAAATATAAACTATCTACTACTTTTATGTGACATGTACGTTTCATGGGAGAAATCATCACTTTAAATTATGATCAATGAATCTACCTTTGGTAGACTCATTGATAAAAATATTTATGCATCGAGTTTGTCGTGGATCATCGATTATGACCTTTCAAGGTTTTATGGATCTATGATTTATATCACTGCTTTGTTGTCTTATATTTTTCTATCTTGTATGGTCATTTTTTATATTTCACTTGGAGAAATCTCTGATTCTTCTATTTCTTCTACTTTAAAACCTAGTTTGACACTCATAAAAAACAAAAGGGTTATGTATTTGTATATATACCAAGGTGGGGTTAAAAAAAGTATATCTTGCACATCATAATTAGACCTCCATGTAGTTTTGAGTGTGTGTAATGAAATATCTCAAGAAAAGGTATTGAACCACCTTTCCCTATAAGTGACGATACAACTACATGCATAGATAAGCATTTAATTGATATAAAATAGTGATGATATACTCTATCTCAAGTGTGTAACATTTGAATCAAATATTAACTCAAAGTAGGAGGAATGATGAAGCTTGAGGTTTGACTAAACCCTTCTCTTGAAATGAATCTTGGTTATTTTTAATGTTATCTTACTTCTTCTATTTTTATATCATTTTATATAAATAAGGTGTTTTAGTACACATTATGCAATTAGGATGACTTTAAGAGTGATGATATGTTAAAATTAAGGCACATGAGTGACATCACTTATAAAAATATTAAAAGGACCCCAAAATAAGTCCTAGGTAAACTCATCAGGCCTATGATTTTGACCAAAGATGAATATGTGCTCTAGTCTCAATTAAAAATAGGGAAATGTATGATATTCAATTCAAGAATACTAACAAATATTATGATAAGTGTAGACATGTTTTTGAGACTTAAGAGATAAAATGAAGACCAATATGGGTAAGGATAACTCATAAAATAAGGAAATTAAGCATAAGTAACTAAAGTATGATAAATTATAGGAAAGACATTAAGAAAAAATGTATTATACCAAATATAGGTGTCCACATTTTGAGTGAATGCATACATAGGTCAAAGTATAAATATAAATAATTATCACACGTATCCTCACTTACCCAGGGAAGAGTGAGTATAGTGTTTGCATAAGCTCTTTATAGGTTTTCATACACACTTGATTTTTATAGTGTACTTGAAATAATAGAGAAATGCAAGAATTAGTCAATGACATATACTTCTCATGATTTTTTTTGTTATTTTTTAATTATTTTAATTTTGTAAATGGAATATAGAAATGAACACACCTATTTATATTTTTTGCAAATAACATAACAAATTTCTTTTGGTACTAAAATATTGACTAATGTTGATTCATAATCATCACTTTTCTGGGAGTTTTTAGTTCCCACTACTGATGGTATTTTATATTTAGGATTAAAATTTGGGGTTAGAAATTTAGTAAAGAATAACAATCATTATCAAAAACATATCTAACACCTAAAAGTCTAAGACCTCTATGAGCAAAGGCAAAGATAAATGAAAATGATTTAATAAAGTAAAAAAGCAATTATTATACCTTCAATCATAAATCATTCACCTTATCATAAGTGGATGTGGATCTTGATATGTATCTCCAAAGGGGGTTGTAGAATTTTTTTCTAAGTTCGAAACATCTCCTTTTGGAAGCTTTAAAAAATAGAAGATGAGAAAGGGGGTTGATGCACAAGAGGTTTTTGACAACTTGTAGGGCTTCATTGTGATACTTGAGCATGGAAATACAGGAGGTCTAAGATCTTATTTATATCATTATGGGATGAACCTAAACCATTCATTTTGAATATGATATGGAGGGTGGAGAATTCACCTTTCACATCTCACATGAATCAAACAATTGAGATCTTGATCTCTTTGGAATATGAAGAGAGAAGTATCAATATTATATTTTATGGGGTATGGGATTGATTAGAGTTTTTTCCCCAAGTGGGAGGGGAATCTCATAAGTATAGGGACAATGGGGGACAAGTGGAGGAATAAAAAAATATAAAATTCATTCATAGAATAATGTGAGGATAATATGAAGTATTTAATTTTATAAATTATGGAAATTCCTAATTCTATGGAATTTTTTATTAAGAAAGTATTAGTTAATTAATTTAGATTAATTAACTAATAGATAATGAACACTGAATAGTGAATAGTGAATGAAATCATCTAATATACAGTGGTGATAGTGAATAGATGACTCAAAATAGTGTGTTATCACAATTAGGGATGCCCTCAACTAAATTTAGACTTGTATGTTGGATGTGTTAAATAATTTTGGATGAATAGATGATTTGGACTAGTTTGTGTGCAAATGCAATAAGTCATTACATTTTGTAAGTTTGAAATTTAAGGTGGTAAAAATGTAGTGTATACATTTTCCCTTGTTTGAGGAGGCATTTTGAGACATAAGAAGTAACATCTTATCAAACACTAAGAAATAACATTAAAAAGAGTGCAAAAGGTGCTCAAAATAATTTGAATAAAATTGATTTATGTCCAATTAATGATTAATTAAATTCATTCACAAACATGTTCAAATTTATGCACCAGATAATACTCAATAAGCACCAGATTCCCCCTCAAGGGGATGTATGGAAATTAATGTGTTTTTCACTCCATTCTATTCCTGACCATGAGATGCCCATGATATTGGGAATTCCTTGAGAAGGGGAAGGTGGGGACAAGTACAGAATTTCATCCTTCATTTTATGACTAATACGAGATTAGCCTAGGGCACGAATGTTGGTATTGGACTTCAAAATTGAATTTTCCATGAATAGTCTCCAAGATATGCACTATTACCACCAGAAGTTCAATACACTATGCTTCACATAGGTTAAATATAATTATGAATACTTTGAGTGTTGGGCTTATTATTTCTAAACAAAGGGGAAAGGGGCATTTGAGAACCACTAAATAAACATAAAATATAGGGAAGGGTAAGGTATATAAGGTAATCTTCTAGGTCTAAAATAAGATCAATGGAATGGGCATTGAACCAAGTTATTGTGTCATAGTTATATCACTATAGACTGAGTTTCACTAAAGTTCTACCTCCAAAAACATACAGTGGGGAAAGGTTGAGGCAACCAAGAGTATGCCTTAAATTTGAATTCCTACTAAAGATTAGTACTAGAGGTTTATTATCCAAAACACATAAACATCATATGAGAATTTGTAGCTAGGCACACAAACTATCAACTCTTACCAAAAGAGAAATGAAGGAACTCACACAAAGAATATAATAAATAAGAACATCATAATCATGAGATAATAAAATGACAAAATGTTAATCTAATTAAATTATCACTGTTTATCATTCAAGCATGAAGATGCAATAAAATTGAACTCAAAAAGACCCTTTTATAGAAATAAAGATTGTATTCATTAAAAGAGTGAAAATTGCTACAATAATCGATCTAGGATTCTATTACAATCTAGAGTGTAGAAGGAAATGCAGGTGAAATCATTTAAATAATCCAAAAAAAATTGGTTAACCCTAAAATACAATACAAATCTTCTATAAATTGATGAGATTGGGGCTTACCTCTAAAAATCATGAGGATCCCATCCCGAGCCATGATGTCCACTCATTTTAGTTAAAACCATATTTATAAATTTGAACCAAAATAAAATCTCAAAAAACATTTAATATATATGTGGGGGGACCACTAATAAACATGTAGAGGTGGCTAAGAAGGACTGACTCTCAACTGCTTCAACTAGGCACTCCTGAATTCTAGTACAGTTTCCACTAGGTCAAACTCCTTATCCAGCTTGGCTAATTTCATTAGAGGCTACTTGAAGAAAAACTCTACCTGAGTTACTAGTCTCTGAGATATCTAGAAAGATGCTTCTATCGAGGCCTAGACTATTGATACTTGGTTGACGCTCTTAGTGGACTATGTTGATAGGTCAAGTACTACTCAAGCTCCTTCTTAGTTCACCTTGGCCACTTTCTCCCTCATGACCAAGTCGAATTAACCCAGGTGGACTATGAATTTCCCTTATTTGAGTAGAGAACCATCTTGGTGGAATAACATAGAGATATTGACCTCCCATAATTAGGTTAATATTTTCTTATCACCCTATTCTAAGGATCTTATTTTAGTGCGGGCCAAGGCTATCTACTCCTCCATTATCACTCTCATGTTCCTACTATATGTTTGGTACAACCCCAGATCTAAGGTTAACATCAATTTGAGCTCTAGGAACATCCCTTTGTTGACCAATACTTGTAGCTTCCATCATTTCCTATTGATTTCCATGATCCTCCCCATGTAGGCCTATATCATCTATATAATTATATCAGTCTCATCCCAAGTCCCCACTACTTTTCCAAGGATTGAGAAAAGTAGTAGGAGGGTGTAATTGACCTACCCAATTAATCTGATCGAGAATGTACTCTTCACTTGGTCCTCAAGAGTCTATCCTTGGCTATTCATATCCTTGAGGAGCTTCTTTGACATATCATGAGTAGCATGGAGGACAAATAATGTTTTCTCATACATATTATCTTCTCTAATAGTAGTTATTACCTTGGTGATGGAAAATAGATCTTGATGGGTTTTTCATATCATCGAGTTTCCATCCTATATGAATATTTGAGTAAGCATCCTCTTCATGTTTTAAAATATTGTCAAAACCCCACTATACATTTAGGTCACCTCAGACATCCATCTATGTTTCATGTGACCTTGGGACCATCCCTCAAGTTAATGGGAGTGTAGGAGGTGTAGTTAAAAAGGTGGTGATTGGTAGAGGATGAGGTGGATGGGAGATGGAGGAAGTGGAAGGAGTGAAAGAGAAAATGAGTGGAGGCAAAGGGGAATGGGGATGAAAGGAGGGAGAATAAAATGGGAAGCCTATGGGAACATTTAATCTTGTCATTATTCTTGGGTGAGGTTAACCTGAGGTGGGATTTCCCTTAGGAATGGATCATAAAATAATATGGATAAGAAAGGCTAGTTGAATGTGAAGCTAGTGGGGCCTTGGGTAAGGGAGAGGGGGTTGGGGAGCCACTTATTAGGTTATTTCTACTAGATTTTGAGATTCTATCAAGACTTATAGAGGAGGTGGAGTTAGAATTGAAGGCTTTTAGGATAGAATAAAAGGATGTATCTCCTTCTATTTCTTCTTTAGCCTCTTTCTTGGGTCAGATTCAGGCCTTAAAGTGGACAATTTAACTATGATGATAGGGGCTGTAGGGGATGATGGTAGAAGACTTTGAGCCATGGAAGGGAGCATTGAGATAATTAGAGTGGGGATTGTGAGGGTACCTTCTAGAGGTGGTAGAGTCCCAAATGATGTATTCATACGTACTATTGAGGGTATGACCAAGGGAGGCACTAGAGGACTCTAGGTTGTGATATGGGTGAAGAAAGATAAAGTGAGGATTCTTGAAAGGACTAAGGTAAAGGTTAATTAGACAAAATTTGGAGGAAAATAATGGAAAACAAAGGGGGATATGGTGGTGAACTAGTAAAAGCTAAAATAGGGAGCTAAAACATGGTGAGAGTAAGGGGTTGAAGGGAAACATGAGGAAATGGAGGATTGAGTGAGGGAACCTATATGGGTGCCTAATGAGTGCCTCATTTGGGGATCACTCATGAGATAATATCCATATCAAATCTCATAGACTATGACATTTAGAGTTGAATGGGATGTACTTGAGATGCCTGACATCATGTAGTCTACATTAGATTTTCTAGGACCTAGTTACTAGTGCCATTAGAGGAGGTGGAGGCAAGGCATGAGGAGAAACTAGAGGAGGTAGAGGTAGAGGTAGAGGTAGATATTGAGGAAAAAATAAAGGATTCATAGGTGGAATTTGAGAATTCATGGCTAGTGGTGAAAGTGGAACAAGACTTGGGGAAGGAGCCTGAGGAGGAGAATGTGGTGGGATGACTTATTATATTTTTTGAGATATGGTTGGAGCTATTGGATTTGGGTCTTCCATGGACCAAGTAGGAGTTGGAGGAATTTATGAGGGGCCTACCTAATCCTTCTTCCCTTTCTTATTCTTCTTAGTTATTATATAGGATAATACCTTTTGGTCATTGGCAACATTTGTATAGAGTTTATCATCATCTTCAATTTGATTCTCATAGTTGATGTTTATCTAAGTTGAATATTGTGCCAAGTGGTACAAAACCATCCCTTTAGGGTCCCATTACTGAATCTTTCAATTTTCTAGGGTGAAGGAGTCTCGCCTGGCCACAATCTTGTGTATAGAGGGAATTTCCTATAGATCTATATGGTGATTGGGAGTGGAGGACATAACTTATTTTGATGTTTTATATATAAGTCAAAGATGTCATTCACCAGTTGATAGGTAATCTCATATTTTATAAGATTTCAAGCACATAATATGGAAGGTGTATGAGGTCTTAAATTAAAACCACTACTTGAATTACTATGTCATATTTATACAACTAGTAGTCCCAAATGGTTATGATGGAGTCCCAATTTATCTTTGAGAGATAAGGAATTTGAGCTTCATTGAATACCTAGTACACCACTTGGTAGAATTAGTCACAAATATCCTAGACATGCTGGTGGAACTGGTGGCCATACAACTTGTATAAGACTGCATGTGTAGTTATGCCATAAGGAACCCACACAGGGAAGGCTGACATCTTGAATGAGAGTGTCCCATAAATGTCATCAATAAATTATTTCATAAAGTAGAAGTCCCCCCCCATTTCAAGCATATAAAATGACATGTACAAACTTGAAGTTGATTAGGCCTCCAATGTTTAGGCTATCAGAGTGATTTGGGATCATATATGGAATGGGCATCCATAGATCATTTACATATTGATAATCAGAGTCTCCAAGTAGATATTTAATTAGGATCATGCCTACTTAGACCTTCTCTCAAAAGGTGAATACTATGTAGGCATTACTATTTTCTATGTTAACCCACTTGAAGTTAGGGTTCTCAACCCATTCATAGAGGACATCATATATTTGGTGATATTTCATCCATACCAACACTGCCATTTCATCATATGAGAACAAGAAGGTTGGGAGGGAGTAATAGGACTTAAATTCATTCCTAAATATATTGATAATTTGGTGTCAATGTGGGTAAACACACCCAATAATTAACATCTTGCATGTGGATATCCTTGTGGAAGATGTCACCCAAAACATCATCATAGGGAAATACCTCTAGATTTTTTGTGGATATATGAAGCCCACACATTTTATAGAACTAAATGACATCCTCATACTAGGCTAGCTAATCATCAGCATTGGTAGAATCCCTAGGGGCCTAATTAATTAATTTGAATATGTCATTGTAATGTTTGTACATGGTTAAACCAGTATGTAAAGTGGTGTCCTAAAACTCAAGATTGGCCTTTAGGTTGGAGGATGCAGTGGCCATTGGATTAGGATATAGGGGGAAATTAGGAATCTTTGGTTATTAACAGTGTGGGATATAGGTGTTCTATGTAACTTTGAAATCAAGGATTCCAAGATTTATTCCAAGGAAGTAATGGTAATTTTTGATGGGCCTCCTTTGGGATTTATAAGTGTATGCACATGTCGCCCTACATTAATGGAATTTGGAGTCTCATTTTTATGAATTTAAAATTGAGTTAGTGGCTGAATTTTCTCCCTTTATTTCCTAATCTAGAATTGAATTTGGAGCCCATGATCCTCCATCGCCATCCAAATATAGAAATGGGGATGTAATGTTTTCAAAATTGTCTAATTGGGTCTATATTGACATTTTTCAAAATCCAAATGCATGGTAGGTATGTACTCACATCTCTTAGAGGCCACTCACCCAACTCTTGCTTTCTGACACATGTCATCTATTATTGGTCCTACCATTAATGGTCATCACTTAGGCATGGTTCATACTCCATGACATTATTAAGTTTAGGTGATGTCTCACTCGAAGACATGTGGCACATATTAGTTGGCCCTCAAGTCTCATATGTTCTGCATTCTAAGCTTCCCAGGTCACAAATGGTAACTAGTTCCTATTCACACTAGATGACATGGCAACTTACCATTGGGTTAAGATATCTTAGGATCTAACATCTTTGATAGGTCTAAGGGACTGGCCTTTTTGAATATAAATGATGAGGCAACATTACATTGTGTTGGGCCTTCCCAATATTTAACATCTCTAATAGGTTTGAGGGAATGGCCTTTATGACTCTAAGTGATGTGGAAACTTCATGGAGATGATATCTCCTGGGCTCTAACATCTCTAATAGGTCCATGGGACTAGCCTTTCTTACTCAAAATAGTATGGAAACTTTTCATTGGGTTGAGATCTCTTAGGCTCTAACATATCTAATAGTTCTTGAGGACTGGCTTCTCTGAATCTAGATGATGTGGTAGCTTCTCATTGGGTCAGTCTCTCCCAATCTCTAACATCTATAGAAAGTGTGGGTGAATAACCTCTCTATCTCTATATCATTTGGAGTCTTCTTATTGGTTTAGGCTCTCCAAGACTCTGACATCTCTGGTAGGTCTATGGGATTGGCCTCTCTAGCTCCAAATGATATGGTAACTTTTGATTGGGTTAGGTTCTCTTGATAAATGATAGGTCTAGGGGACTGGCCTCTCTAGCTCCAGATGACATGGTATCTTCTCATTGGGTTATTATCTATGAGATTCAAAAAATTATAAATTAATAAAGATAAAAATAAAATGATTAATTAAATATTACTTGTTAAACATGTAGGACTCAATGCGGCACAAAGGATAACAAAAAAATTTCTTCAAAAAAGGAATGATACTATAATAAATCTAAGTGAAAATCATCCTAAAATGTCAATTCCATGAAATACTAAAAGAGAAAAAACACCACTTAGTTGTTTTTATAGAAATTAAAAGAGATCTGTTACTACCTAAAGAAAATCAAGGTGATGTGTATTTTGATGTTTTGAGTAGGCATTTATAATGAGAATAAAAGGAAGAAATATAAATATCTGGTCCATGAAACTTTTAGATGGCCCCCCTATTTTAGAGAAAAGGGGGTGTGTTTACCATAATAAATGGTGAATTTCATAGGGAAATTGATGAGAATCACTTAGAACCTGACCAGTTTCTTATTCTTTCCTTGCTCATCACAAAGATTGTACGGGGTTATTTTATCATCCACATAAAAGGTGAGGTGCTAAATTGTTGTCATAGTAAGCAACATACTAAGCTTCCATGTGTATATGGCCACCAGTGTATGTGATAAGTGATTTTCATTCTGGTTCATTCTTAGATTACCTTTGAGTAATCAAGGTTGGATTAGTTATTAGACTTCTTTCAAGGCATTATTGGCTTAATGTATTTGGGAGGGTGAATAGGGAATTGATTTTCTTCCATACAAACATCCATATCCCTAACATATATGGATATGGTCTTGTTCAGGGCCTTGTTCCACTGCCATCTAGGATGAAATCCTATGATGGAGATTGTTTGTATATCCCTTTCAAAGTAGACTTAGAATTTAGATTTTCCATGCTTTCTTTATTATTTTCCAAATTTCCCAAGAAGAGATCATTATTTATTAGTCTTATCCATTGAGGGTTCATGACCATGCCAAGGTGAATGGATAAAGGGGGGAAGTTCTGAATAGACATCCAAACCTTAATCAACTTGAATAGTCCAATATCTTATAGAGCTATTATTTTAAGTGTAGCTTAGTGTCCATCCTAGGTGTAAGATGTTCTAAAATCCACATGTTTATTTTATAATCATTTTCCTCTTAGATCTAGGATTTTAAGTGTCCCCTTTTATAGTTTTAGAATCACTTGGATCGAAGGTTTCAACCTAGGCTTTCCTATGTCTCAGCAATCCTCCTGGGCTTTAGCCACCACCTGAAGTAGTTACTAACAAAAGGTAAGGCATCAAGGGAATAATGCATAAGGGGATAGAGAGGCAAAAAAAAAATTAAATAAAAACACACTATATAAATAAACACACAACAAAATATAACACATTTAATATATAAATTACCACCTCCTACTCAGATTACTCAAAAACCACTTTGGAGGGGATATCTAACAAATAGTCCTTTAGGTACAGTTTATTTAATGGAAGTAGTAAGTGATTTCCCTTGATATACTTGAGATAAAAGGAATTTTGGACCAATATTTTGGTAATTTAGTATATGCCGATCTAGAAGGGATCAAATTTTGAATGTTGGCATTTCTTCTCATGGGCATTGTCCCACATCAGGACTAGATCTGAGATTCTGAAGGTCTTGACCTTCACCCTCTTTTAAAACCACCTATTGACTATGTCTTGATGATTTCTAAAGATAAAAAAAGATTAATACCAAGATTTCTCCATCATGTCTAGGAGTCTGGAGTTCACTTTATCATCTAGTTCCATGAGTTACTACAAGGACTTATATGTAAGCATTTTGAGAGTAACAAGTATGATTAGTTATAATCTGTAGATGAGAAAGAAAGTAGATATTTTGAGGACTTATTTATACCTAGTTTGGTCTTCCCAAAAGGAAATTTTTAAAAATGAGTGTCATTATTGGGGCTTCTCTCTGATTGATTTATTGATAGCATTGATCTAGTGGATTCTACAAATTTGTTCCCTTGCGAGTAAAGATTGCATGAGAACTTGAGTGTGATTACATTATCATAAGCCCACTCTATGAATTTTATGGATTAAAAGGTAGGGACATTTATTACATACTAAATAAATATGGACCCAAAAATGGGTGACTATGGAAGTCTCCAAGAAATTGATGACCTCAAAAGTAGTGCTCATTTTGGTCATAACTAGATCAGACCATTTGGTACAGTAATATATGCATATGAGAATGAGATTATGACTGATTGATGAATTGGGGTTAATCACTCCCATGAAATATACCCCCATTTTTTGAAAGGTATATAATATACAAAATTTGGTAGTAGCATTGTGACATGTGTTTCCATTTTAATAAAGGTTTGGCATTGGTGACAAAAATGAACATGAGTGTGAACATCTCTAAATAACATGGGACAATATTAACTTACCCAGAGAACCTTGTGAGCCATAGAATTTGTTGTGGGATGTTTGAATCCTAGTTTTTCATGGAAAATGGCCATTATGTCCTTAGCCTCTTTTTATGATACACACCAAAGGTATATTCCTTCATGGTTTCTTTTGCATAGAACTCCTTTCTTCAGCATATAATGCACAAAATTCAACTGGAGGGCTCATATTTATGCATGGTTGAGTCCCAAGGGTCAATTTACTTAAAGTATAAAGTATATTATTAGGGTGTACTAGTCTGAGTGGTTCACCCTTTCTTGGTCCACCTAGTGTATTACGATTCTTAGGTCTATATCTATGATTAGTTATTTGAGACCTTGTCCCTTGAACAACTTAGTTGACTTGATTTCCAAGTCATACTCCTAAAATTTCATCATCCATCATCCTATTCTCAGGCCTATCTCATTATGTTTTATGATTTTTTTATAGCTAGGTCTAGGATAATGGCATGCACTCTATTTTGGAGGATGTAATGCCTAAAATTATTCACTGCATTGACCAGGGCATAGGCATGTTTGTCTAGTGTAGAATAATGGAGTTCAGTGTACTTAAAATTAGTGTTCATAAAATCCACCAGATATTCTTATCCTTCTAACCTCTAGGTGAGGTAGGTGGTAATGGTTAGCTCTAAAGTGAAAGGGTAAATATAGAATCTTGTGTATATTTAGGGATGAGAAAGACCAGGGCTTGAAAGATAACATCTTTGATATAATAGAAAGCTTTCCTTGATTCCACTTGAAATTCCACTTTAGCTTCCTATTTTAATAATGTATTCAAGGGCTTCACTATCTAAGAAAATCTAAAAATAAAATTGCATACAAAGTTAAATTCCAAAATAAATATTTTAATTATTTCTTACTATTAGGTAAAGGTAATTTAAAAATTACAACCTCCCTTTTGGGGTTAATAGAAATACCTTCCTTTGTGTCAATGTGAGTAATAAGCTTACCTTAGATGACACCAAAGACAATCTTCTTTGGTTTTAAGGATATTCCATACCTTATTCATCTTTCAAATACTATCTCTAGGTGGTGCACATGATTTGAATTGCATTTAGAGAACACACATAGGTCATCCATAAATATTATTATGCACTTACCTATCAGGCCCTCAAATATGAAGTCTATTTCCCCTTGAAAGGTTGCACGGACATTGATTAGCCTTAAAAACATTTATTTGTAAGTGAATGTGCCCCACTTAGTGTTGAAATTGGTCTTAGTTTTATCTCCTGGACTGACTAGGACCATTTTCTAGTGATGTGAATGGGTAATTACCTTTATTTATTTGAGTCCCGGTTCAAATTCCATAAGTCCATACAAAGGAAAATTTCACCATTCTTATTCCACATCGAGACCAAGTTAGCAACCCAAGTGGAGTGGAAGATCGAGATAATTATCCCTACATAGTGTAATTTGTGAACTTCCTTGTCAATCAATGGTTCTAAGATTGGTTTAATTGGCATCTATCTTTGTCTCAAGGGTTGTTGGTTAGGTTTTAAGGGGATGCTATGAGTAATTAATCTTGGGTCAAATACCTTAAGGCATCCATAGGACTAGGAAATTATGTCCTTGTACCTTGGAAATAATCTTTGTAACTATTCCAATTCATGGTTCATTTAATTTGAACCCATGTTAAATGTTTGGGGGATCTCCACAAGGCCAAGATTAATGATACAACACTTTTAGTCTTCAAAATGAGGCCATTTATCCTAAAAGGTTGGGTATAATGCATCAAATTATCTTTCTAGTGAAATAATCCCTTTAGGGATTCAATTCACATGAATATTCAGGATCACATCCTTATCCAACTCAATCTCAAGGTTGTCTATGTATTTTTCATCTATGATTTGGGCCTAAAATATCCCCTCATGTCTGCAAAACTAGATAATTTACTAGTCAAATTTAAAGGCCTAAAATTTAGTCACATTATCTAGGATAGAAGGACAAGGGATGAGTTCCATAGATAACTCTTGTAGTTTAGTGCCATCTATAGGGGTTAAGTTCATAGCAACTAAAGCTAGTATGTCTGCTACCTAGTTTTCCTCCTATGGAATAGGGATGATATTGAATGCATTAAACATTTCAATCATGTCCCAAGCTCTATGTTTATCCCTTATGAGGTATGGTATTTTGTATTGAAACTTAGTTTTGATATAGTTGACTACCAGTTCAGATTCACTAAATACTCTTAGTCCATTTTCCTCATATCTCAATGTAAATTATAATCCTAGTATCATAGCTTCATATTATTCCAAGTTATTTGTATAAGGGAACTATATCCTATAAGATGCTATATGTTTTCTCCCTAATGGATATATAAGAAAAATATTAGCTCTACTATCTTATTTGGATCAAGCTCCATCTACATAAAGAGACCACATACCAAGCAAACCTAGGATATAAATGGTTTGGTTCTTAGAGACTTGATGCTTAGTGTGTAGATCCCTAGGTCCAAAGAAGCTAACATTATCTTCTCATTAATATAATTTTATTCAATAATCATGTGTTTTATACATGGTTCCCTATCCACTTGTATTTTGTTGGCTACTCCTATCCATGGGAACCACATATATGAGAAATTTGAGGCCATATATCCATTTAGGACCTTGGACCAATCTCTAATGAGTAGCATACCATAGGCTTCTGGGATGTCAACCACTTGAATATCTATAAAGTGTTAAATCTTAGGTTCAAATTCTAAATGGATGTGGATGTTTAACAACTCGTCTATCACTTCCACCTATGATTTTTCCAATTTGACCACTACTTTATCTAATTTTATGGGGCCTAGACTAAGTTTCTCACATATGTCTATCAACATCACATTGGTTGAGGCTTTAGAATCTACTAATCATTTATGCATATTATTTACAAACAAATATATGGTAAAAAATAATGAGGGATCCTCCATCTTATTCTTAAGGATAATAACAATGGTGTGTGTTGATTTTGGTAGGCCTGTAGGGTTGGATTTTGAGTCATGTTTTTTGACAAAAAGGTCTTGCTACTCTGTGATTTGTGCAAGCTCATGAAGGGTAATGTTAGCCTTGATTTTCTTCATATCCTACACTATGTTGTAACCCTATTTAATTTATACTAGTGGTGTTTTCATAGGTGATTTAATCTCTTGACATCTTGGAGGTGGAGGATCATTATTAGAATTTTATCCTAGTGGGGTTGCACCATTATTTATTGATTTCAGGAAGTAAGGGGTTGTTATTGTTGCCTATTCCTAAGGGTGTAATTAATCATCTATAACTATTGAAAGACTTGCACCTCACTGATACCTTCCTCTAGATTATTTTATTCTTGGTTACATGTTATAAGTACAATGACCAAGGGGGGGATGAATAAGTATTCAAAACTTTTAATCAATTACATCCACTCATCTATGAACTGTGAAATCAACACAATGATCTAGTAATGCATTAAGAAAAAATCACATGATTATGAAACAAGATAACACATCACATATGTGAGAAAACCTCATGTGGAATAAAACCCACTAAAATGAAGCCTAGATAAATAGTATTATAAGACAATGTATCAAATTTATTTGAGCATCAACCCAACATGTAACATTAACCCCAAAGTTATCAAGCACCCATGTGACTTTAGCAAGTACCCACTTACTAAGAGGCTACAACCCCCTATGACTAAGAAAAAACATAGTTAAAGGACACTTATCCAAGCACAAAAATACAAGGTAGATCAAAATACCTCTTGACCAATCATTAAATCATCCAATACTGATTTTTCAAGATCCAACTTGTAAGGAATCTTCAACTCCCTCAATCACCAACTTAGTCAATCACACTTCTTTCTTATAATATTTCACTCCTCTCTACCTACTCTATCCAAAATATATCCACTATCATACATGAGGAACACATATATTATGAAATTATTATATTCACTCAATATACAATGATCATTCCTTCAAATTTGTTCCACTTGATCTCTCTCAAGACTACCTATAGGCTTCTTCAATCAACTAGCCCTCATTAAGATTGAATAGGTCATATGACCTTGATATTAAACTGTAGAAGACCTATATGATAATAATAATTAATTTAATATATAATATCTCATTAGGTTTTAAAACATGTTACCCAACCTCCTTAGTCTCATTGATTATCAATCCATTCACTTCCTCTAATATTTCTCCAATGGGCCTAAAACTGCCTTTATACCATTCCTTATTCATATACCACTTAGTCAGCCACACCCATTAACCTCTTATTAAAAACATATAATAGGTATTATGACATCTCATAAACATGATTAAATTGATAATTGAGTCTATTTTGGTCTGTTATAAATCTATAGAGACCTCATTTCACGTTTACATATCATGGAGACTTAATTGCATTAGGCCATCTTATTAACATGTTACGATTTGATCCCTTGGAAAGTATTAAACATATATAAACATCAAAATAATTTCAAAAAATTTCTAAAAATAAAATATAAAACATATTTTGAGCTCTATAACACCTTTTAGGTAAAACCACTTCATGAAACCCCTCAATAGTACTCAATCCTATTAGGCCTGTGTACACCAAAAAGTTTGCATTTTAATACTAAAGCTCAAACACAATTAATCCAATAAAAATTATTTAAAAAGTACATATAAAAACTATAAATTACATTGGGTTCATTACCAAATTAATTATACACTTTCACTCATATCTTAAGGCTTTAAAAACGCCTCTACAACTCAGTCACTTAGAATTGCCAATTTACCTCAAAACACAATCATGGTGACTTAGACCTCCAACACTTGTGTATATAATTCAAAAGGATCATAATTAATTAAAAATATTATTTAAAATAATTATAACATTATCAAAAACAAAAATCATATGGTCTAATATCAAAATATTTGTCTTCCAGACCATTCTCATGACCTTATATGACATTGTCTTATCTGAACCAAATAGGTCATTTTGTGAAAAAAATTTCACCATATTCACTAACCTCCAAAAATTATTTTAAGAATATAAATGACTTAAAATTCATAAAAAACATATCCATGCACTTGGTTTCATCATTGTATCATGAAAACACATTCCAATTCATCTTCTCACTACTATTTGGGTTTCTTCACTATTTGCTTCATTAGACTTTGTTAGCAATTGACTAACTTGGAAGATCATTTTATAAAATTATAATGGTGTAAAATATCCATAATACTTAATGGTAATGTATTATTATTCTCTATATCCTTCTTCCATCCATTTTATTTTCTTGACCAATGCAATGTTTGACTGCTACAATAAATTCTTCACAAACAAAGCCTCTATCTACACATTTTCTCTCTCCTCTAACTAACCACCACCACCTAGAGGTACATAAAGAGTTGAATATATACTCAAATATTCTTTTTAATAATTTGAGACCATTCTGTATTGTTTTGAATAATATCTTCCGCATAAGGTCCTTATTAGGGTTTTATGGAGGTTTAACACATGTTTTAGTGTTAATGATTATTTATAAAGGAATACCCCTTAAATAAAAAACCAATTCCTAAATATATTATTTAGGTTCCCTCCACACCTCTATTTAATATCTCAATTTCACATGCATAGGTTACACATCCCAATGAACATCTAAAATTTCTTGCCGGGTCTTGAGACCTCATTCTGTGAACTCAAGAAAACCTAAAATAATGTTTCATGTAATTTCATTCAAAAAATGGCCTAAAAATTTGTGAACATGCTTTAAAAAAATATATTACCTCTTTCCATGCTCATATATGCATACTTTCCTTGAAATCTAATTTTCATACATTATTAGGTCAAGTAGGGTCTAGGAGTGGTCTAGGTGCATACTTGATCTGAAGGTCCTACCCCTGTAGTCTCACCCTGAGACTCTCATGGAATTTTATACACCTTATTATCATTCTCACACAACCTTAAAAACATCTCACATGCCTAACTTAACTCACATCATCATGCCACCAGCTCATATATTCACCATGCCATGACTAGGCTCAAGTTTTCATTGCACTTGACACCTTGACCTATTCCTTCCATGTCATGACCTCAAAAAACATAAAATAAGTAGACATAAGACATCAAAACACACTCATATCACTTCAATATTCTCTTTATTATGACAAAAATATTATACAACCTCATACAGACCTAAAACCATATGACCAAGCTTCATATGACTTAACTTCTCTCTCATGCTCATTGTCACATCACATACCTTTTTTCATTAATTTTACTATACTTCCTTTGAAAAAATTAGTTTTATTCAAAACATCTTTACAAACTCATGATAGTTTTTATCCATGCGACACTCTCTTTTTCATTAATGACCTTACTTATGACAACTCTTTCATGTACTTTGACATCATATACTACCATCTATCCTTAGTTGCCTTTGGCATCAACCTTGACATCAATGACTTTTACTTTCACGAAACCATAATACACTATTTTCCTTCAAATTATCTCTTGAAAACATCCTTTAATGACAACACTCTCTTTATGCTACTATTATGCTTAAGCACTTGACCAAATAGACCTATGACATCAATGATTATTATGCCTTTACATGATTCACCCTTTTTTAATTAATGAAAAAAACATGCCACCAAAATACCCCTTGTCATTGATGGAAAACATACTAAAATATAAAATTAATTAAAAATGATACTTTTCCCATCTTCTCATTCTCCCCATTTTGACATTAATGACAAAGAGTCTTCCATAAACTACCATCTGATCCTTGGACCTAAACTTCAATAACTAGACAATGAAATGTTGACAACAACTCACCTTAGGGTCATACCAATTATTGTATACAACCTCTAGAACACTTGAAGTGTACCTTAAGAAATAATTTTTCTTATCAATCTCTTGACACTTCACAACACATAGCTACCAATCTCCCCTATCTCTATGCATACCTTCTTCAAATGAATTCATATACATAGGAACACTCACCTTGTCCTTCATATAGATTGAAATCTTGATTACTCACTAGACTACCCCACTTCTGAGACCAAATTAATAATTAGGTTCTCCCCATTTATCTTCATATCTTATGTTCATCATTTGAGTCATCAGTACTCTCAAACCATCCTCAACTTCCTTAAAGCATATTGATGCTAATAACAATTCACAAATCAAGATATCAACTATTAGAAACACATAACAAATTTTTTATTACCTCTCATATACCAATCATGTACACAAGCTTTTATTACACTTTTAGCCTTGTCAACAACACATAACTTGTCTTTATGACCATATTGGACTTACATACCAATCCATCTTCCATATGTCTATAGACATAATCCTATGCTTATCCTTGCATTCTCTACAATGAATCCTCATGAAATAATCTTCAAAATAAATTCTCTTACTAACCAAAACTCATTTCACCTTATCATATGCATATAATATACAAAGAAAACAAATCATACCGTACAACATAGACAACCTGGAATCCTCTCAAGATGAATCCTTCTTTGACTACAACCTCATGCTTCTAATAATAGAAGAGTGTCTCCATGAAGCCTAATTGAGTCACCCCTTTTCATAGGGCTCTTGAAGCTTGATTGGTCTCTTCATGTTGAATTTCATGTTGGTATTCTTGACTTACTGATGATCACTTTATGTCTTAGATTTGAGAGTTTCTACATAGGTCTTTGAGGCATGACTCTCCTTATTATACTTTTGGTCTTCCTTGAACCCAAGACATATTTTGTCATGTGGAGGCCTTTGACAACTCAAAATATCACCAATAACTTTAGTAATATTTTAAAATCATTGATGTGTATTCAATTTGACTATTTCCTAATCCAACTCTACCTTCAAGGACTCCATTTCTATTCCAAGATTAATGCATTCTTCCTCCTTGGTATTAAGACTTGTAGTGACAACTTAATTTGAGTTTATAATTATTTTATGATCTCCTCATGTTCATTGGTGTTATTTCTTAGTCTTTCTTAAAATATATTGATTTGATCCTCATAAATCCAAACCAATGATCTTAGTTTTTGAATCTTCCTTGTTTGGAACTTTAAATCCTCTAAAACACTAACCAATTTGGCCTCAAGGTTCACTTCAACCTCTTCTTAATTTGATTCTTCATCATCAATAAGGTCTTTACATTTTGAGCAACCCTCATTATCTATTTATATAGCCATGAATAAGGTTTAATTTTTATCATGATCATTATAGTCATCATCACTATCAAATCTACTAGTGTCACTTTCATCATATGAGATATTATCTTCTTTGGTATAGAAACTTCTCTTATTCTTGAATGACCCTTTCTTGCCTTCATACTTTATGAAACCATTTTTACTCTTGTCAAGATTATAGGTATTCTTTTCATCACCATGATGTTAATCATGTTCTTTGTTATGCTATGTCTTATCCTTGTTAGGACATTTAGATGCAAAGTGACCAATATTATCATAGTTAGAGCATTTGAATGGAAAGTTGTCCTTATACATCCTAAAACTTTCCTTAATTTTATAAAAAACATGGATTATATCTTTTCATCATCAATTTGTATATCAAAATCATCCTTGGACTTCTTACCTTGTGACTTTTTCTCAGCTTTGAATGAAACTTCCTTCTTGGAAGGTCTTCCATCATTTTTTCTCATTTCATAGGCAATCAAGATGCCATGAAGCTCATCCATATATAGTATATTAATGTATTTGATATACTCAATAATAGATACATTTGAATCAAAATTATATGTTATAGATATTAATACCTTTTGTATTACTATTGATTCTTCCAACTGCTCTTCTAAGCCTCTAATGACATTTAAAACTTAAATTTTCACAACAAATAAGATGAAATGTTTTCATCCTCCATTCTCAGGATTTCAAATTACCTTTTATGATTATGAAACTTTTCCAACTTGAATTTGGTGTCTCCTTCATAAATGGTTTACAACTTTTCGCAAATCCCTTTGTTTGTATCACAATTCATGACCTTTACAAATTTTGCCTTTGAAATACCACACATAATGGAATTCATTTCCTTAGAGTTGTTCTCACTTACCTTATTTCCTAATACATCGGTTAGTGGTGTAGAATGTATATTTAATACATAAAAAACATATTTACATATGTCATAACCCAAGGACATTATATAGGTCTTCATTATGATGCTACAAAATGCATAGTTAGTCCCATTGAAGAGAGGAGCCTTATTAGTTGAGAAACCTCATTCTGCTTGTTGAATAGACATGCTTGTGCTTCAAGCGTATCCTTCAAGATATTATTATTAATTAAAAGTACCAATATATAATACCAATTATTATAAGCAAAATTATTGAGTGGGGGAGGGGAGGTAAATTAGTCTTCAAAACTTTTAATCAATTAAATCCACTCATCTATGAACTATGAAAGCAACACAGTGATTTAGTAATGCTTTAAGAACCAATCACATGAACATGAAACAAGATAAAACATAACATATGTGGGAACCACTCATAGGGAATAAAACCCACTAAAACCAAGCTTGGACAAATATTCCTATAATTAAAATCAACCCATCATAGAGCACCAACCCCAAATTTATCAAGCACCCACTTGATTTTAGAAATCACCCACTTACTAAAAGGCTACAACCCCTATGACTAAGAAAAAAATAAATAAAAGATAAATTATGAAAGAAAAAAACTAAAAGGTATATATAAATCCCTCTTGACCGGGTATCAACTCAGCCAAGACCAATTCTACAAGCTCCAACATGTAAGGAAGCTTCAACTCCTTCAAGCACCAACTCGATCAATCACAATTATTTCTTATAATATTTGACCTAGATATATGTATAATATATTTAAAATATATCCATTTTAATACATAAAGAAAAAATATATGATCTAACTTTAATAGTCTCTCAATAGACAATGATCCTTTCTTCAACTCTGCTCTACTTTGTCTCTCTCAAGACTGCCTCTAGGCTTCTTCGCTCAACGAGCCCTCATCAAGACTGAATAGGTCATATGACCTTGATATTAGAATGAATAAAACTTATATTATCATCACTAAATAATTATATTATATCTATTTATGGTTTAAAATATGTTACCCAACCTCCTCTAGCTCATTGATTTATCAACCCATTTGCTTCCTTTAAGCTTGCTCTAATAGGCCTAAATTGCCTTATATATATACCATTCCTTGTTCATATACCACACCATTAACCTATTAGGTGGGCCATATGTTAGGTATTATTAAATATAATAAATATGATTCAAATGATATTTTATTCCTTTTTGGTCTGTCATAACTCTATTAGACCTCATTTAACTTTTAGGTCTCGTGGAGACCTAATTGCATTAGGCCTTCTTATCAACACGTTATCATTTGATCCCTTGGAAATTATTACACATATATACACAAAAAAATAATTTCAAATAACAATTAAAAATACATTATACAACATCCTTTAATATCCATAACACTTTTTATGTCCAACCACTTCATGAAACCCCTTAATAGTACTCAAGTCTTATTAGGCCTATGTACACCAAAAAGTTTGCCTTTCAATAGTGAAGCTCAAACACTTAAGCCATCAAACAATGATAAAAAAAATTACATATATATATTATAAATGACCTCAATTTCATTAAAAAATATATTATACACTTTCATTTAGAGCTTAAGGATTCAAGAACACCTTTGCAACTCACTCACTTAGAATAACCAGTTTACCTCAAAACATAGTCATGGTGACTTAGACCTCCAACACCTATGTAGATAATTTAAAAAAATATTAATGCATTCAAAATATTATTTTAAATATTTATAAAATTATCAAATTTAAAACTCATATGGTCTAATATCAAAATATTGGTCTTTGAGACCAATCTCATGACCTTATATCACACTATCTTATCTAAACCAAATAGGTTATTTTGTAAATAATAGTCCACCATATTCAATGACCTCAAAAATTTATTGAAATAAAATAAATGTATTAAAATTATTTAAAAACATCTCCACACACTTGGTTTCATCATTCTATCATGAAAACACATTTCAATTCATCTTCTCACCATTACATGGGTTTTTCACTATTTGCCTCATTAGGCTTGTTAGCAATGAGCTAACTTAGATGACTAATTTATAATATTATAATCATGGAACCTATCCAAAAACATTCATGATAATGTATTATGAGTCTCTATATCCTTCTTCCATCTATTTTATTTTCTCTTTGAATGCAACATTTAACTGCTACAACATATTCTTCACAAACAAGTTTGTATCTACACATTTTTTCTCTCATCTGACAAACCATCACCACCTAGAGGTACTTGGGAGAGCTTAATACATGATCTAATATAAGACCATTTGGACTATTTTTAAAAATATTTTCCACATCGGGTCCTTATGAGGGTTTTAGGTAGGTTTAACACAAGTTTTGGTATTAATGATTGTTCATAAAGGATTGACCCTTAAATAAAAAAACAATGCATAGAGATATTATATTGGAACCTCACCCATCTCTCATTAATATCCTAGGTTCCCATTTAGACATTACACATGTGAATAAACATTTGAAAGTGCTTCTCGAGTCTTGAGACCTCATTCTGTGAACTCAAGAAAGCCTAAAATGGTGCTTCATGCAATTAACTTCAAAACATGGCCTCAAACTTTGTGAACATGATTAAAACAACATATCTTACCTCTGTCCATGCTCACATATGCATACTTGCCTTGAAATCTTATTTTCATACCTCATTAAGCCAGGTAGGGTCTAGGAGTGGTCTAGGTGTAGATTTGATTTAAAGTTTCTACCCTTGTAGGCTCACCCTAAGACTCTCGTGGATGATTCCACACATTATTCTCATGATCACAAAACTTTCAAGACCTATCACATGCTTAATTTCACTCACCTCATCATTCCACTAGCTCATATATTCACCATGTCATGACTAGGCTCAGGCTTCCATTGCACTTGACACCTTAAACCGTTCCTCCCATGTCATGACATTAACAAGACATCAATCAAGAAGACATAAGACATCACAACACACTCATATAACTATACCATTATCTTTATGATGACAAAACAATTTCACAACCTCACACAAACCTAAAACCATATGACCAAGCTTCATATGACTTGACATCTATCTCAATTCTCATTTTCAAATCACATACCTTTGGTTATTCATTTTATTATGATTCCTTTCTAGACATTAATTATCTTCAAAACATATTCCATGACCTATAACTTCCATGCCCATAACACTCATGACATGTCTTATCCATGAAACACTCTCTCTTTCATGAATGACCTTATTCATGATAACTTTTTCATGTATTTTGACATATCATATACTGTCATCTATCCTTATTTACCACTGACATCAACTGTGACATTAACCTTGACATCAATGACCTATACTTTCATGCAACCATAATACATTAATTACCTTTAAATTCTCTCTTGCCAATATCCTTCAATTATAAAACTCTCTCTATGCTACTATTAGGCTTAAGAACTTGACCAAATAGACCTTTGACATTAATGATAATTATGCCTTTACATGATGTTCCCTTTTGACATCAATGACAACAACATGCCAACACTAGGGAATTCTAATATTTTCTATACCATGGTGGTACTCGGGGCTTTACCTGAGTTGGAGGATTATGGATGATTCGGAACTACCTCGTATTCTTCCATTTCCCTTTGGACCATTTTAAAAGCAGAATCAAACTATGTAAAGTCCATATCTTCATGTGTTTTTGTGTTGTGCACTTGAAACCAATGGTTAAGGCTATATCAAAGATATTAATCTCAGGGGCATTGTGAGGGAAGTTATAGCTCCTATTATACCTTTGATACATGAAATTATTATTATATCTTTATGTGTTAAAGTTTCTCATTTGTCTTTGTAGCCCTAGGAAGTCATTGTGGAGATTTTATACCATTAATTGAATGTCATATAGCTCATTTTTAGTGGACTCGTGAGGCATGTTCTTGGTTTTGTTAGTCATGACTGACATCACTTGATGTTGAGTTTGAGGAATCAAATTTGAACCCCCTAGGTTTAGGAAACCCAGTGGTTGGTTTAAAGTGGAATGACCTAGCAGGAGTTGATGCATTATAGGGAGTAGTTGGGGCATAGGTGAATTCTAGTTATGTTAGGTAAGAAGTTTAGTGCAAGAATTTATGATAACATGCCAAAAGTAGGGGTCTTGGTGTAACCCTAAGGCTTCATTTTCCAATTCAGTTTGATGGCCCATGCATATGCTAAGGATAGGTATATTATAGTTGTGTCTCTTCTTAAGATCCAAGGGTCTAAGGCATTCTTTTACATTTCAAGTGTTAGCTAAGGATTGGGTTGGTAAAGTGTGGGTACCCGACTATATATCTTCTAGATCCTAGCATTGAAATTTATAATGGGTTAGTTGGGTTCCCTCTTAATATAAGTGAACTATTGGTATAGAACATTGGGGTATATTACATGGTCTAATTGGGGAAGGAAAGTAGAACTAAAGTTGTCCCAACTTGGTATAGAGTCTTTAGGAAGGTTTAGCAATCATTCATAGGTATATAAAATTAGAGGAAAAGGAAATAAAATGCATGCCACGTCTCATGTTCTACATTGAAGAGTCTCATGGTGGTCTTATAGTAGGTTATGTGTTCCTCCGTAGTTCATCCTACACTAGGGGTGAAATGAGAAAGATACCTATCAAAGTTGTTGGCTAGATCATGGATAACTCCTCTGATGTTAATGGCTAAGCTATTTAACTAGGCCATCTTGGGCTACACATTTGGGATAGGTAGCAGAGATGAGCTGATAAGAATCACTATAGGTCTAAGTTGATTGGACCTATATTTTATATGGAAAAATAGGGAGAAATTACCAATCTACCTTGATGGGACCTAACCCTTATAATAGGTGAACTAGTCTCTAGAATGCTACATAGTTAAATAATAATTGGCACATTGTTACTAATAAACCTAACTCAACATATTCATAAAATAAACTAAAATTAAAAACAAGCATAAGTATTCCCTCTTTCTAGCACTAGTTGTTTTTCACTCCAATCTACTCCTTATCATGATATGCCCATGAGATTGGGCATTCCTTGAAAAGGGGAAGGTGGAGATAATTACAAACTTTTATCCTCCATTATAGAACTAATCTAAGATCAGCCCAGGGTATGGATATGGTATTGTAATTCATAAATGGAATTTTTATGAATAGTCTCCAAAAAATACACTATTACCATTAGAAATTCAATGCACTATGCTTCACATAGGTTAATATAGTTATGAATACTTTGAGTGTTAGGATTGTTCTTTCTGAAAAAAGGGGAAAGTGACATTTTAGAACCACTAAATAAACATAAAAGAGAGGGAAGGGTAAGGTAGAGAAGGGAAGACTCCAGGTCTAAAATTAGATCAATGTAATGATCATTGAACCAAGTGACTCTACCAAAATTATACCACTATAGATTGAGTTTCACTAAATTTATACATCCAAGAACATATAGTGGGAAGAGTCTGAGGGAACTGGGAGTATACCTTCAATGTGAACTATTACTAAAGATTATTACTATAGGTTTATTTTCAAAAACACATAAATGCCAAATAAAAATTTGAAACTAGGCACATAAATTATCAACACTTACCAAAAGAGAAATCAAGTAACTCACATAGATAATATAAAATCTAAACACATAATAATCATGAAATACATAAAGTGGAAAAGTGTTAATCCAATTAAACTAGCATTGTTGATCATTTACACATGAAGATGAAATAAAATTGAGCACATAAAAGACCCTTTTGTATAAACATAGATTGTACTCATTAAAAGAGTGAAAATAGACTGCAATAATTGATATGATCCACTATTAAATTCTAGAGTGTAGAATGAAACACTAGTGAAATATTGGAAATAATCTAATAGCAGTTTCAATTAATTTTTGGTCAACCTTAGAATACAATACAACTCTTCTATAAATAGATGAGGATTGTGTATAACCTCCAAAAATCATGAGGATCCCATCCTGAGCTATGATGGCCACTCATTGTAGTTAAAACCCTGGAAAATCTCAAAAAACCTATAATAGATCTTTGGAGGGGCACTATTAAACACATGGAGGTAATTAAGAGGGGCCTTCTCCCAAAATTCTTTGACTGGGCACTCTCAGATTCTAGAACAACTACCATGAGGTCAAAATTCTTATCCATCTTAACCAAATTCATTGGAGGATCCACAGAGATCACCTTTACCTAAGATATTAGTATTTAAGAGATCTATAAAGCTACTTCCATCAAAGCCTAGACTCCTTAGACTTGGATGATGCTCATAAAGGATTGATTTAATAGGTCCAACACTACCTGAGCTCCTTCCTAATTCACCTTGGCATTTTTCTCCCTCATAACCTAGTCAAATTGACCTAGGTGTACTCTAAATTCCCCTTGGTCAAGTATAATGTGATTAGTGTGGTATAGGATAGAGATATTGACCTCACAGAAGTAGGTCAATATCTTCTTCTTGCCCTCTTCTAGGATTTTGGTATAGTGCAGGCCAAGGCTATCCACTCCTCCGTTATTGATCTTATGTTCCTAGCATAATTTGGGTACAACCTCAATTATAAGGTTGGTATTAGTTTATCTAAACACATCATAATCATGAAATACATAAAGTGGAAAAGTGTTAATCCAATTAAACTACCACTGTTGATCATTTAAACATGAAGATGAAATAAAATTGAGCACATAAAAGACCCTTTTGTAGAAACATAGATTGTACTCATTAAAAGAGTGAAAATATACTGCAATAATTGATATGATCCACTATTAAATTCTAGAGTGTAGAATGAAACACTAGTGAAATATTGGAAATAATCTAATAGCAGTTTCAATTAATTTTTGGTCAACCTTAGAATACAATACAACTCTTCTATAAATAGATGAGGATTGTGTATAACCTCCAAAAATCATGAGGATCCCATCCTGAGCTATGATGGCCACTCATTGTAGTTAAAACCCTATTTTAAAATTTAAACAATAAAGGAAAATCTCAAAAAACCTATAATAGATCTTTGTAGGGGCACAATTAAACACATGGAGGTAGTTTAAGAGGGGCCTTCTCCCAAAATTCTTTGACTGGGCACTCTCAGATTCTAGAACAACTACCATGAGGTCGAAATTCTTATCCATCTTAACCAAATTCATTGGAGGATCCATAGAGATCACCTTTACCGAAGATATTAGTCTTTAAGAGATCTAGAAAGCTACTTCCATCAAAGCCTAGACTCCTTAGACTTGGATGATGCTCATAATGGATTGATTTAATAGGTCCAACACTACCTGAGCTCCTTCCTAATTCACCTTGGCATTTTTCTCCCTCATAACCTAGTCAAATTGACCTAGGTGTACTCTAAATTCCCCTTGGTCAAGTATAATGTGATTAGTGTGGTATAGGATAGAGATATTGACCTCACAGAAGTAGGTCAATATCTTCTTCTTGCCCTCTTCTAGGATTTTGGTATAGTGCAGGCCAAGGCTATCCACTCCTCCGTTATTGATCTTATGTTCCTAGCATAATTTGGGTACAACCTCAATTATAAGGTTGGTATTAGTTTATCTAAACACATTATAATCATGAAATACATAAAGTGGAAAAGTGTTAATCCAATTAAACTAGCACTGTTGATCATTTAAACATGAAGATGGAATAAAATTGAGCACATAAAAGACCCTTTTGTAGAAACATAGATTATACTCATTAAAAGAGTGAAAATATACTGCAATGATTGATATGATCCACTATTAAATTCTAGAGTGTAGAATGAAACACTAGTGAAATATTTGAAATAATCTAATAGCAGTTTTAATTAATTTTTGGTCAACCTTAGAATACAATACAACTCTTCTATAAATAGATGAGGATTGTGTATAACATCCAAAATTCATGAGGATCCCATCCTGAGCTATGATGGGCACTCGTTGTAGTTAAGACCCTATTTTAAAATTTAAACAATAAAGGAAAATCTCAAAAAACCTATAATAGATCTTTGTAGGGGCACAATTAAACACATGGAGGTAGTTAAGAGAGGCCTTCTCCCAAAACTCTTTGACTGGGCACTCTCAGATTCTAGAAAAACTACCATGAGGTCAAAATTCTTATCCATCTTAACCAAATTCATTGGAGGATCCATAGAGATCACCTTTACCTAAGATATTAGTCTTTAAGAGATCTAGAAAGCTACTTCCATCAAAGCCTAGACTGCTTAGACTTGGATGATGCTCATAATGGATTGATTTAATAGGTCCAACACTACCTGAGCTCCTTCCTAATTCACCTTGGCATTTTTCTCCCTCATAACCTAGTCAAATTGACCTAGGTGTACTCTAAATTCCCCTTGGTCAAGTATAATGTGATTAGTGTGGTATAGGATAGAGATATTGACCTCACAGAAGTAGGTCAATATCTTCTTCTTGCCCTCTTCTAGGATTTTGGTATAGTGTAGGCCAAGGCTATCCACTCTTCCGTTATTGATCTTATGTTCCTAGCATAATTTGGGTACAACCTCAATTATAAGGTTGGTATTAGTTTATCTAAACACATCATAATCATGAAATACATAAAGTGGCAAAGTGTTAATCCAATTAAACTAACACTGTTGATCATTTAAACATGAAGATGAAATAAAATTGAGCACATAAAAGACCCTTTTGTAGAAACATAGATTGTACTCATTAAAAGAGTGAAAATATACTGCAATAATTGATATGATCCACTATTAAATTATAGAGTGTAGATTGAAACACTAGTGAAATATTGGAAATAATCTAATAGTAGTTTCAATTAATTTTTGGTCAACCTTAGAATACAATACAACTCTTCTATAAATAGATGAGGATTGTGTATAACCTCCAAAAATCATGAGGATCCCATCCTGAGATATGATGGCCACTCATTGTAATTAAAACCCTATTTTAAAATTTAAACAATGGTGGTAGAGGACTCAGAGCCATGGAGGGGAGTACTAGGATAACTACAATGGGGACCATGAGGGTCCTTTCTAGAGGTGGTAGGTTCTTAAAGGCTATAGTCACACCTGTTGTTGAGGGCATACCCAATGAAGGCACTACGAGGGTGTCAAGATGTGAGATGGGCATAGTGGAATGGAAAAAGTAAGTGAGGATGATTAGAAGGATTGAGGTCAAGGGTACTTGGGAAAATGATGGAGGGGAAATAATGGGAAATAGAGGGGGAGATGGAGGTAAAATAGTGGGTGCTAGAATAAATATTTTAACCTTGTGGTAGCTACGCTAAAATCTGGGAGTGCTCAGTCAAAGTAGTTGGGATCCACCTCCTCTTTCCCACCTCCATGGGTCTACTAATGGTCTTACATATATCTATTGCAATTTTGTTAATATTTTATTTTCATTTAAATTTTAAAATATGGTTGTAACTGCAATGTGTGGCAATCATGGCCTAGGATGGGATCCTCATATTTTTTAGAGGTAAGCTCCAATCCTCATCTATTTATAAAAGAGTCATATTATATTTTAGAGTCAGCCAAAAATTTCTCAAAAGTGATTTTGGATTATTTCCAAGATTTCACCTTCATTTCCTTCTACAATCTAGAATGCAAAAAAATCCTATATCGATTATTGTAGTAGTTTTTCACTCTTTTAATGAATATAATCTTTGTTTCTATAAAAGGGTCTTTTATGTGTTCAATTTTCTTTCATATTCATGTTTGAATGATCAACACTGATAGGTTAATTAGATTAACACTTTGTCATTAATATGATGTGCTTATTTATTATATTCTCTATGTGATTTCCTTTTTTTCTCTCTTTGTAAGTGTTGATAATTTATGTATCTAGCTACAAATTTTCATATGGTGTTTATGTGGTTTTGACAATAAACCTCCATTACTAATCTTTGGTATAAATTCACATTAAAGGCATACTCCTAGTTCTCTCAGACTCTCCCCAATGTATATTATTGGAGGTCTTCTTCAATGATCCTCTAATGAACTTAGCCAAGCTAGATAAAGAGTTTCACCTCATGAAAGTTGCACTAGAATTTGGGAGTGCCTAGTTGAAGCAATTGAGAGTTGGCCCCTCTTAGCCACCTTTATGTGTTTACTAGTGGTCCCCCATATATCTATTATAGGTTTGTGGAGATTTTATTTTGTCTCAAATTTTGAGATATGGTTGTAACTATAATAAGTGGCCATCATGGCTTAGGATGGGATCCTCATGCTTTTTAGATGTGAGCCCCAATCTCATTGATTTATAGAAGAGTTGTATTATATTTTAGGGTCGACCAAATTTTTTTTGGAAGTATTTTTGGATTATTTCTAGGATTTCACTTATGTTTCCTTCTACACTTTATAATATAATAGTAGCCTAGATCAATAATTTTAGCAATTTTAACTCTTTTAATGAATACAATCTCTATTTCTACAAAAGGGTCTTTTTATGTTCAATTTTATTTCATCTTCATGTTTGAATGATCAATAGTGATAGGTTAATTAGATTAACACTTTGTCACTTTATGTATGTCATGATTATGATGTGCTTAGTTATTATATTCTCTATGTGAGTTCTTTCATTTCTCTTTTGGTAAGAGCTAATAATTTATGTGCCTAGATACAAATTTTCATATGATGTTTATGTGTTTTTGAAAATAAACCTCTAGTACTAATATTTATTAAGAATTCATATTGAAGGTATGATCCTAGTTGCCTCAAACTCTCCTTATTGTATGTGTTCTTTCAGGTAGAACTTTAGTGAAACTCAGTATATAGTGGTATAAATGTGGTAGAGTCACTTGATTCAATGACCATTGTATTGATCTCATTTTAGAATTGGAGTCGTTCCTTGTCTACCTTACCCTTAACTCTTTTATTTATTTATTTAGTTCTTATAAAATTACCATTTCCCCTTGTGTTTATAAATAACAATCCCAACACTCTAAGTACTCATAATTGTATTTACCCTATGTGGCACACAGTGTATTGAACTTCTAGTAGTAATAATGCATCTCTTGAAGACTATACATGCACACTCTCTAGTAGTAATAGTTCATCTCTTGAAGACTATTCATGCACACTCCATTTGTGAAGTCCAATACCCACATCCATGCCCTAAGATGATCCTAGACCAATCCTAAAATGTAGGATGAAAGACCATAGTTATTCCTACCTTCCCCTTTTTAAGGAATGCCTAATCTCATGGGCATCTCATGGTAAGGATTAGATTAGAGTGAATAATTTTTTGTGCCCAACACCCCCATTTTTTTATGAAATGGGGGATCCCTCTAAAAATTTGATGAACTAAAGCTTTGGAGTTCATCCTTTTCTTCTTATCAGTGACACCTACTCAAAACTTTAGAATATATATCACCTTAATTTTCTTCAAGCAGTAACATAACTCTTTTAATTTCTCTAAATACAACTAAGTATTATTGTTTATCCTTTATTATGTCATGGCATTGATGTTGCAGGATGATTTTCACTTAGATTTATTGAAGTCTCATTCCTTTCCCATAGAAAAATATTTTTTATCCTCTATGGCACATCAAGTCCTCCATGTCTGATGGGTAAGCTTTAATGAATCATTTTCTTTTTGTCTTTCTTAATTCTTAATTTTTAATCTCATAGAGCTTGACCTAATGATAATTTTCCACATCATCTAGAGATAGAGAGGCAATCCCATAGACTTATCAAATATGTTATATCCCTGGAGAGTATATCCCAATAAGAAGCTACCATGTCATTTGGAGATAGAGAGGGTAGTCCCCTAGACCTATTAGAGATGTTTATGCCTAAGAGTGCCCTACCCAATGAGAAACTACCACATCCTTTGGATATAAAGAGTCTAGTCCCTCAGACATGTCATATATGTCATAGCCTAGGAGAGCCTGACCTAATTGGAAATTGTCATGTCATTTGGAGTTAGAGCAGCCGGTTCCCTAAACTTGTCAGAGATCTTAGATATTGGGAGAGCCTCACCTAATGATAATTTAGCACATCACTTAAAATTAGAAATACCAGTCCCCTAGACCTATCATAGATGTTAGATCCTAGGAGAGCATAGCCCAATGGGAAGTTGTGATGTCAGTTTGAATCATAAAGGCCAGTCTCTTAGACATGTTAGAGATGTCATATCCCAAGAGAGATTGACCCAATAGGAAGTTACCTCATCATTTGGAGTTAGAAAGGCCATTCCCATGGCCTTATCAAAGATGTCATCTCCTAAGAGATCCCATCCCAATGGGAAATTTCCATGTCATTTAGTGCAAAGAGGAACTAGTTTCCACTTGTGATCTAGGAATCTTAGAATCGACTGCATATGAGACTCGAGGGCTAACTAATATGTACCATGTGTCCCTAGTTGACATGTCACCCAACCTTGGGAATGACATGGAGTAAAAACCATGAATAGGTGTCAATCATTAATGGGAGGACCAATAAATAGATGACACATGCTAGAAAGTAAGATTTGGGTGAAGGGCCTGTAAGAGATGTGATTGCATGCCTACCATGCACTAGGCATTAACAGAATGAGAAGATAGAATTGATTGGATAGTTTTAAAAAAATCCCATCACCATTGCAATATCTAGCTAGCAGTAGAGGATCATGGGATCCAAATTCAATTCTAGATTTAGAAATAAAGGGAGAAAATCTATTCAACAAATTAGTTTTAAATTTGCACTAAGTGAGCCACCAAATGATATTAATACAAGGAGACATGTGTATATGATTATAAATCCAAAAGGAGTACCATTAACGATTACCATTATTACCTCAAAATAAATTTTAGAGTCCTTATTTTCAAAGTTACATATAACCTATGTATCTCATGTCTCCAACACCCAAAGATTCCTAATTTCCCCCTCTATCCTACTCCAATGGTTGCTACATCCTCCAACCTAAAGGCTGATCTTGAGTATTAGGACATCACTTTCTGTATTGGTTTAACAAGTCAAAACAATAAAATGACATATTAAAAGTAATTGAGTAGGTGCACAAGGATTCTATCGACACTGATGATCAATAGGCTAAGTATAAGGACACCTTTTGGTACTATAAAAGGTGTGGTATTTATAGATCGACAACCAAACTAGAGGCATTTACCTATACTGACCCATTGTGAAATGTCCTCCACAAGGCTATCCATGTGTAGTATGTTATTAATGATTAGGTGTGTTTATCCACCTCTTGACACCAAAATTTTGATATATTTGGGAATGCCTTCAAGGCATATTACTCCCTCTCTAACTTTGTGTTCTCATAAGATGTAGAGGCAGTGTCAATCTAGATGAAAAATTGCCAGATCTATGATGTTTTCCATGACTGGGATGAGAAATATGACTTCAAGTGGGTCAATAAAGAAAATATCAATGCTTACATAGTTCACACCTTCAAAAAGGAGGTATGATTAGAAAATATCCTACTGATCCAAATGTTTGGAGACTCAAACTGCCAACAGGTCAATGAGATATGAGTGACCCTTCTACACATGATCCTGACTCTCTCTTACGTATTAAACATTTTAAGCTTGATCAATTTTAATTTGGTAAACATCATTATAGATGCATATAATTAGGGTGAATTATACATGATGAAACACCTACTTAATTCTATTTATGGGACACTCTCATTCAAGCCATCAACCTTCCCTACATGGGTTACTGATGGCCCAACTATCCATGTGGTCTTCTACAAGTTGTATGGCCACCAATTCCACCAACATGTTTGGGATTTTTGTGACCACTTCTATTAGTGGTGTACTAAGCATCTGGTGAATCTCTAATGCCCTGACTCTCAAATATAATATGAGACTCCATCATAACCATTAGGGACTATTATTTATTTAAAGATGAGATAGTGATCTAAGTCACAGACTTCCTCTAAGACCCCCTAAGCCTACTATATTATGTGTCTGAATTCTTATAATAAGAGGATATCACCTATCAATTGGTTAATAACATCTTTGGATTTTGTGTATAGTTTCAACATAAGGCATGCTCTTTGCTCTTAATCACCATACAAGGCCACATCTCCAAGAACTTCCCCTCTAAAAAAATATGGGAGTAAGATGAGACTCCTTTTCCATATCAAAATGCAAGATTCAATAGTGAGACCCTAAAGGGGTGATTCAAGTCTATGTAGCACAATATTCAATTCAACTCAACATCAACTACAACCATCAATCCAAAGATGATGATGAGCTCTATCTAACCACCACTTATGACTAAGAGGTGTTATCCCAAATATCAACTAAGATGAAGAATAAAAAGAAGGCTTAGGTAGGCCACTCAGTAACTCTTCTAGCTCCTCCTCAGTCCATGGAAGACTTGACTTTAATAGATCCAACCATCTTCTAAATAATCTTACAGTGTATCCCTCTACCTTCTCCTCCTCAAGCTCTTGCCTCATCTCCTAATCCACTTTCACCAGCAATCCTGACTCCTTGAGCTTCACCTCTGCCTCTTTTAGTTACTCCTCAAGCTCCATCTTGACCTCTTAAATTTGATCATCATGCACTAATTCCACATCCTTTGGTGGTACCAATAAATATCCCTTAACAAAGTTGAGCTTAGACCATACAATGCCAGGCAACCCAAGAGAAACTTGCTCAACCATCAGTGTCACAAACTCTAAAATTTGATATAGCCTACAATTTGAGAGTTATCCCTAAATGAGGTACTTAGTAGGAAACCATCTAGGCTCCCCTTTTCACTCTTCCATCTCTTCTTATTTCCCTTCCACCCCTTACTTCACCACATTCCAACTCCCTATTATGGCACCCACAAGTTTGCCTCCATATTCCCCTCTATTTGCCATGATTTCCCCTCCATATTTTTCCCAAGTACCCTTGACCTTAGTCCTTTTGAGTGTCCACACTCTTTTTCCCCTTCCACTTTGCCCATCTCACATCTAAGATTCATTTCAATGCCTCCCTTAGGCATGCCCTCAATAGAAGGTGTAACTACAACATTTGGGAACCTAACACCTCTAGTAGGGATTCTCCTGATCCCCACTCTAGTTAGCTTGATGCTCCTCTTCATGGCTCTAAGCCCTCCATCATCAACCCATACAAACCCCATTATCATAGTTAGACCATCCACCATAGCACATGGACTAATCTAAGGAAGAGGCTAAAGAAGAAACAAAAGGTGACTCATCCTTCAAATCTAGTCCAAAGGCCTTTAGTTTTAGCTCCACCTCCTCTGCAAGTATCATTGGCACATCCTACCCTAGTAGAATTAGTTCAGTGATTGTCTCCCTACTCCCTCTCTCCCTTATCTAATGACCCACTAGTGGTGCCTTCAACCAACCTATTTCATCCTTATTATTTCACAATCTATTATTGGAGGCAATTTTATCTTAGGTGAACCTCACTCATGAACAATGGAGAGATTAATTATTCCCATGGGCCTCCCCTTTCATTCTCCCCCTTTTTGCTCCAATGCCCCCTCTACCTCCACTCATTTCCTTCTTCACTCCTTCCACTTCCTCCCTCTTCCATCCACCTCATCATCTGCCCTTTACCACCATTTAAACCACACCTCCTCCACCCCCAATAACCTAAGGGATGGTCCTATGGTCACATGCACCATAGATGGATGTCTAGGGTGACCCAAATGTATAATGGAGTTTTAGCAGAGCCTCTAGTAGAATGAAGAGAATGTTTACTTAGAGATTCATTTAAGAGGGGAACCCAGTGATATGATAGACCCATTAGGGTTTGTTTTCCCTCATCAAGGTGAGGACTACTACTAGAGAATATAATATGGATAAAGACCCACTATATGTCCTTCAAGATACCCATGACATATCCAAGAATCTCCTCATGGACATGCAAATCCAAGTCTAGAATCTTGAAGCCAAGGTAAAGAGTATATTCCTAGTCAAACCAATTGGGCAGGTCAAGGATGCCCTCACACTACTTTTTCTTAATCCTTTGAAAATTAGTGGGGACTCACATCAAGATTGATGAAATTATATTACAGATGTAGGCTTAAATGGGGATGATTAAGGAAATTGATGGAAAATTATGGAATTTGTAGGTAGTCGTCAACAAAGAGTTATTCTTAGAGATCAAACTGATGCCAACCTCAGATTTGGGATCATACCATACTTATGTTGGGAACATGAAAGTGGAAATAGAGGAGTGGCTAGCCTTGGCCCACATTACAATAAAACCCTTGGAAGAGGGTGAGAAGAATATATTGACCTACTTATAGGAGGTCAATATCTCCATGTTATTCAACTTGGATGGTACTCTACTTGACCAAGGGGAATTCAGAGTCTACTTGGGTTAATTTAACCAGATTATGAGGGGAAAAGTGGCCAAGGTGAAATATGAAAGATCCCAAGTAGTGTTAGACCAGTCAACTCAATCCACTATGATCATCAACCAAGTTTTAGGAGTCCAGGCCTCAATGGAATTAGTTTTATATATCTCCTTGATATCAATAGCTTAGGTAGAGGTGATATTCAGGGAGCCTCCAATGAACTTGTCTAATCCAGACAAGGAGTTTGATCTCATGGTAGTTATGCTAGAATACAAGAGTTCCCACTTGAATCAATTGGGAGTCGGCCCCTCTCACCCACCTCTATATTTTTACTTATGGTCCCCTATAAATTTGTTTTGATTTTGGTGAGATTTTATTTTGGTTCAAATTTTGAAATATGATTGTAACTGCAATGAGTGGCCATCATGGCCCAGGATGGGATCTTCATGATTTCTTGAGGTGAACCCCAATCCTCCTCTATTTATAGAAGATCCATATTATATTTTAGGGTTTACATAAAATTTCTTGAAAGTGTTATTAGATTATTTCCACGTTTTCACTTGAGTTTCATTCTACACTCTAGAAGGTAATAGTGGCTGAAATCGATTATTGTATCAGTTTTTCACTCTTTTAATGAATAAAATCTCTATTTATGTACAAGGGTCTTTTTTATGTTCAATTTTATTTAATATTCATATTTGAATGATCAAGAGTTATAGGTTAATTTGATTAACACTTTTTCACTTTATATATGTCTTGATTATGATGTGATTAACTATTTTATTCTCTATGTGAGTTCCTTCATATCTCTTTTGTTAAGTGTTGATAATTTGTGTGTCTAGCTTCAAATTTTCATTTTTTTTTATGTGTTTTAAAAAATAAAAACTATAGTACTAATATTTTATAGGAATTCATGTTGAAGGCATACTCTTAGTTACCTCAAACTCTCCCCATTGTATGTTCTTGGAGGTTGAACTTTAGTGAAACTTGGTCTACAATCATATAACTATGGAAGAGTCACTTGGATCAATGACCACTATATTGATCTCATTTTATACTTGGATGATTCCCTTCTCTACCTTACCCTTCCCTCTCTTTTGTGTTTATTTAGTGGTTCTGAAATGCCCCTTCCCCTTGTGTTTAGAAAGAACAAGCCTATCACTCAAAGTATTCATAATTGTATTTAACCTATGTGAAGCATAGTGTATCAAAATTTTGGTGGTAATAATTCATCTCTTGGAGTTTATTAATGAAGACTCAGCTTGTGAAGTTGAATGCCCTCAACCATGCCCTCGATTGATCCCAGATCAGTCTTAAAATGGAGGATGAAAGTCCACATTTGTCCTCACCTTCCCCTTTTCAATAAATTCCCAATTTCATGGGTGCCTCATGGTAAGGAATATATTGGAGTGAAAAATAGAATTTGTGACCCTCAAAAGAATTAAAATAATGATTAAAATGACTAGAATAAATAGGAACAAATTGACTAGATTAGATAGGAACAAATTGATTAGAATGAGAAAGATCATAAATGTGATATGATAGTGAAAATATGAGGATATGATCATAATAATTGAGATGGCATTGATTGTTTATAAACCTTTGGATGTTTATTTTTTATATTGAAAATGTTAATAGGTGTCATAATCTAAAAATAACTCATGATAACTTATTTATCAAATGGTGTAGAAATTATTTAATTCAAAAGAAAATGTATATAATGCTAAATCAAGATATGGAAAATCAAGACTTAATTGTAAATCATAATGCACTTAAATAAGTTTAGATACAAATGTTTAACACCTAACATCTAGAAATTAATAATAAACATTCAAGTGTAAAATATAATGTACTAAACTAAGGGACTTGAGTACTAATAACTAAATAAACAAGCAACCAACAAACACACAACATAAAGTAAATAAACACTCAGTTAGGAAATGAGTGTGTGATAACAAGGCATTAGTATTGAATCCAATGGTTAGAGAAAATAATATTTTCATAAAAGGAGGGATATAAGAATAAGGGGTGGCCAAGTTGTCTCCAAATGCTCCATGCAATTGGATACATAGTCCACAGTGGAATTTAGGTCAAATGTAGTTATCCCAGGAATTAGGAAAGAACAAAAGTGATGATAAGTAAATAAAATGATTATAGAGGGAAAATAAGAATGACTTTCAAAATGGAGAGAGCGTGATAAAGATAGGATCATAAATAAATGAGAGTGCAAGGTAAGGAGGATGGAAAAAATAAGGATGAAGGAAAATAAAAGATGAGAGTTCACTCATGCGATAGTCCCAATTGATTCTATATAAAGATAGTAAAATATGAATGATAAGGATGATAATGTAAGGTTAGCTATCTTGAGATACACCATGTATCGAAGTGTTGCCTACATAGTCTGCGTGGACCTCAGGTTGATGTATTTATCCTAAAAATGGGATGGTAATGAAGAAATGATGATGATTTAAAATGACTATCATTATATAAGACATTTCCACTCATGATATGTTCAAACACAAAAGGGAAGTTCAACTACGTCATTCAGATAAAGTGTCACCTTAAATATAGCCAAGAGAAAACTTATTGGTGAAAAGGGCAACAAAGAGTAGAAAGATTTTTTGGCTTAATAGATTTGTTGGAAATTTGAGATATTTTTTGAATTTTGTAATTTTTTTGTGTTTTTTTTGAGTTTGGAGGTTTCCAAGAGCACTTAGAACTATGTGAAATATTGTGAATGTTTTTGGGTTTTAGAATAAGATACACATAGGAATATTATACAAGGAGGATTTTAGAAGGAAGTGTCTCAAAAAATGATGAGATCGTAAAAGTGGAACAAGTAGCTCATAATAATGGCTAAAATGGAGGAAAACATAGTCGAGAAAGTGATTAGAGAATAAAAGTGAGATCAAAAAATGATGAGAATGTGAAAGTGTAACAAATAGCTCATAACAATGGCTAGATTTCATAAAACAATAGTCAATAAAGTGATTAGTGAATAACATTGAGCTCATAAAATGATGAAAGTGGGAAAGTGGAACAAATGGGTCCCGCTTATGAAATATTGTACTCAAGAGGAAAGTGAATCAACCATGGGGTACTTCAATATGTGCCACCTATTTTTGAGCCAAGGGGAATCCAATCAGATGACATGATGATAATTATGTGATGAGTTGTGACACAACATCTCACTTGGGATGAAAATGATTTGGATATTTATGAGGGAATATTTAAGTCTATTTTTTTAATATTTTTTAGACTATCTGAATATGTTTGGATTTTGGAATGGAATATATGCAAGAATATTTCGAAAAAGGATGTATCAAATATGGGGAACAATGTTAAAAAAAACATCCATCAAAGGAAGGAGAGTTAGTGAGTACAAGGGTTTAGAAATGAATAGGAAAGGGGAAAGGGACTTCTTGGTATTAGTAATTGGAATGTTAGGTAATACCCTTCAACACCAAATTAGAATAGGATACAACTTATATTGCAATAATGAATCAAGATGCAAAAAGGAATGAAATATGGAATGTAAATAGGAATGGCGAGGAACTAAAGAGAGCTCTAAAAGGACATACAAGTAGGAAATCATGATGTAAAATATTCTAACATTTTATCTGCAAAGATATTATGACACAAGTAATTTTTCAATGTTGACTAATTATGCTAAATTCTAATATAGATTCAACTATTATACCTATTTAATCATAATTCCAATCAAGGTGGGTAATAATAAGGGAGAAATGGATCAGGAAGTGACCAAGAAAGGAAAGGGGTACTTCCAAGAAAGGGATAAATAGTATATGGACTAGTATTGAGAAGGGATGTCCCCAAGAAAGGACACTCATAGACAATGTTCAATATCTCAAGCATATAAACTCTTGAGATGCATAATGTTTATGGGCTTATCTAATTCATACTCATCTGGAGTAGCCAATTTATATGCTCCTAAACCAAAGTTAATTATAAAAATGAATGGTCCCAACAAATTAGACTCAAATTTACCTTTATTTTTATTCTCAACATTAGTGTTCTTCTGATTTTATTTCAACACAAGGTCATTAGGCTCAAAGTCCATGAAAATTATGCGCTTATTCTAAACCTAACATAACTGATTCTAATCTACTTTGAGTTGATTAAGGGTAGCTTTCCATTTCTCGTCTAAGAGCTTGAGATTTTCTATCATGGCTATTATATAGTCCTCTTCATCAAGAATATCATGCAGTGAAATGCACAACGAAGGGATCTCAATCTGAATAGGGAGAATTGCTTCATATCTATAGACCATGGAATAGGGTGTAACACTAGTGGGGGTGTGAACATTAGTATAACATGCCAATATGGTGAAAAATATTTTCAAATTCCAATTTCAAAGTTTCATTAAAAATATTTTTAAGGATTTTGACAAGGGTTTTATTAGATGCCTCAACATGGCCATTACCTTGGGAAAAATAGGGGTGGATAATTTATGCTTAATATGGAACTCAGAACAAAGGGATTTGATGTCTTTATTTTAAAAATCATTTCCATTATCAGAAATAATAATGGAGGGGATGCCATAACAATAAATAAAATTCTTTAGGATAAATTTATAAGTATTCTTACCAATTACATAATTGAGAGGGATTTTGTCTACCCATTTAATAAATATTCGGTATTAGTAAGGATGTGCTTATGACCATCTGAAGATGTGGGGTTCATTTTAACTATGAGATCAATCCCCCATATAGTAAATAAATAAGATATTATAATTGAATGAAGTGGCTATGCTTGAGCCTGAATAAGGTCACCATGTTATTGAGAAGCTACACTTTTGTTGACATATGCACATGTATTTGCATCCGTAGTGGGTCAGTAATAACCAATGTGAATTAACTTTTTTGCTAGGACCATACCACTAGTGTGATAACCATAAATCCCTTCATGAACTTATTTAAGCACTAATTTAGATTCTCCTAAATTTAAACAACAAATCCAAGTTACATCATAACCTATATGATAGAGTGTGTTGTTGAGTAATGTATAATGAAAGTTGGATTGGATAAAGCATTTTTTATGGTTGTATGATAGATCAACAAGGAGGATGTGATCATGTAGGTAGAATTAAATCTCTTAGTACTAGGTGGAATTGGAACCAATAGTATCACATATCATTTCAAATTATGAATAGTTGTAGACTAGATCAATAATGTTTTTAATTAGAAACTGATATTTTATAATTGTAGTAGAGAATGTAATCGTAGAATCAACAGTAGCCATTGCATCAGCTGATTTATTTTTGTCTCTAGAAACTTGTTCAAATTTAATAACATAAATTTTGATTTTTTTATATCTGTCATGCGCTTGTAAGGAACAAGTTTATCATCTTTAGTATGATATTGTCATTAACATGATTAATAATCAAATTTGAATCACCATAAATAACTAGATGTTAAATGTTCCATGGAACTACAATGTGAAGCCCAATTATTAATGCTTCATACTATGCAATGTTGCTAGTGCATGGAAACCCAATGTGAAAATATCTGAGAATGAGATCAGCCTATGGCATAATGAATAGTATTCCTATGCTATAACAATGAGATGTGAAGGAGCCATAAAAATATAATTTCCATGGTTTGGATTCTTCTAAAGTCAAAATGGACTCATCAAGGAATTGAACTATTATAGGAGTAGAATCTGAAAGAAGTGATTCTAAATGATCAACTAATATATGTCCTTTGATATCCTTTTGATGTGCATACTTTATTTCAAACTCACTGAGAAACATAACCCATTTATCCATTTGACTTTTCAAAACTGATTTTGAAAAATAGATATTTTAGAGGATCGATTTTTGCAATCAACATAGTCTCATTGTTCAGCATGTAATGTCTTAGATCCTTAAAAAACAAAACCAATGCAAGCCAATATTTTTCAATTTGGGTGTAGTTATGATCATAAGAGACTAGTTTTCTACTTAGATAGTAGACTACCCTTTCCTTGCATTGATCATTACGTTATACCAAAAGTGCCCCCAAGGCATGTTCAGTGGTGGAAATGTACACTAACAGGGTTTACCAGGCATTGATGGAATGATCATTGGAGGATTTAACAAATATTTATTTAGTTGTTTGAAGGCCTCTTAACATTTATAAGTCCATTAAAAGGTGGTGACTTTATTCATAAGGTACATAAATGGATGGCATTGATCATCAAGTTGAGAAATGAAGCAATGAATTTTTTAGATCTTACCCTACAAATTATGGAGTTGCTTTAGATTAGAAGGGGGATACATCTCAATAATGCCTTGAATTTGGATGGATTGACTATAACATCCCCGAAGGAAATAATGAAGCCTAAAATTATGGTGGAGATAACCCTTAAAACACATTTATTAGGTTTTAGTTGTACCTTGTACTTATGAAGCCTCACAAATATTTTTAACAATACTTCAAGATGTTTTATATAGGTTCTTGATGTTATCCACATGATCCTCAATAATTTCATGCACAAGATCATGTAATATGACTGTCATTGCCCATTGATATGTAGATCCAACATTTTTCAAGCCAAATGGCATGACTTGGTAACAAAATGTTCCCCATGGAGTGTTAAACATAGTCTTATGTTGATCTTCAGGAGCAATCTTGATTTGGTTATAACCATAGAAACCATCCATAAGATATATCATCTCATAAACAATTGTAAAATCAAAAATCATATATCATAACTAGCTTTAGAATTAAACATAAATCGTAAACCCAAAGACCCTCTACTAATGGGTCATATATACGGGTTTACTTCTACACCAATTATTTATTAATAGCTAGAGTGAATATGTTAAATCATGAAATCTATGACCGTGTGACACATCCCAAAATAATAGAGTCAATTTATTTAAGTTCAACTTTTGTGCCCTTATCTTTCAATTGTGTTGTTTCTAGTCTAATAATTTACTAAAAATTACCTCGAATGGTACAAGTTATGTTGAGAGGGTTATTTATTTGTGTTCTATTGAAATGGGGTTGTGTAAAGAGAAAGAGTGTAAATCAATAGTTTACCTCAAACAATACCCATAAATTTTAACCCCATTTTATATTTAGTGTGCACAACATTAAATTTAAAAAAATGATTTTCTAGTCGAGGTGATAGTGGAAATTGAGGAAGTGTGTTCCTTTTTATGGCATGACAATAAGCTATGTTGTGAGGAGAAATTTTATTTCACAATGAACTTGAGAAATGGTAGGGAAAGGAAAATATATACAAACATGAAAGTGGTGAATGATGTCAAGGTGAGCTGGGTAGTGATGGTGAAGGGTGATAACATGGTACTTCAAGTGATGGACTCAAATAAACATACTAGATACACATGCAAAATTCAATGACATGTCACATATGTCAATGCAAGTTTTAGCTAGCACCAAACTATTTAAATTACCCAATACAAGATTGAAAAAAGTTTCATCTCATTGAAAATAGGTCTCTTTGAGATATTTTGTCATCCATATTTTGTCATGGCCAACGTATGTTCGATTGTTTTATTAGGTTAAATATTTTAAGAAATCCCTTTCAAAATATTTTTGTTTAGGTTGTGTGTGATTATGCCTCGAGGGTGTGACTTTATGTTTTAGTAAAGTGATGTTTTTAATTAAAA
>JARHVA010002285.1:487500-627500 GCA_037957365.1 Torreya grandis | reverse complement strand
GAATATATTTTTACTAAGTAAATAATAGTAAATGTTTAAATAAATTATGGTTATAAATAGTTAGATATTGTTAACTATAAAATATTTAGATTGATAAATATAATTTAATACATTTATAGATATTTATAGGCTTTTAAAAAAAAAAAAAAAAAAAAATTAAAAAATAGATAATAAAACATTTATTGTTAGGTCATTTATAGGCCATTATAAATAGATAGTTTAATATGTTTATTTTTTATTTTTTATCTCATATTTTTTAATCTATAATTTGAAATGTTTATAAACATTTATTTACTACATATTTAAGATTTCTAGATATGGTATTTAGGCCAAAAGATAAATTTTAGAACATTTATTGTTCCGTCTTTTATAGGTCATTATTAATAAATAATTTAATATGTTTACATTTTTATCTCATATTTTTTTATCTATAATTTAATATGTTTATAAATATTTATTTACTACATATTTAGGATACCTTAGATATGGTATTTAGGCCAATAGATAATTTTTTAAAGAGATATCTGAATATATCTATGGGCGTCAAGAGATACCTATGATAATTATTTATATCACGCACTATATTATAATAATTTATAATAATGAAGTAAATAGTATTTTATTTAAATTAAATTAGTTTAAATGTTAACTGAGAAAATATAATTATAGATAATTTTATTTTAATTAGTTTAAATGTTAACTGGGAAAATAGAATTCTAGATAATTTTAGTTTAATTAGTTAAAATGTTTATATATATAATAGTTACATTTAGTTCAAAGAAAAGTTAAAATATAAAATAATACTATAGAAAAGTTTATTTATATGATATTTATTATGAGATGTATTTTGTTACTTTTTATTAATAGTATATTATTATTATTATTTTGTATTTATAGAAAAGGTTAATTTTAGTTTAATTTTTTGAAAAAATAGATTGAATATTTTATGTTTATATTTTATAGGTATGGCACGTCCATGATTAAATTTTGAAATTGAAGAGCAATGAATAGAATATGATCGATAATATCAAAGACAACAATGTGAACCAATAATTGAAGAACGAAGATGACAATGTAATAAGAATGAAAGAGAAATACATGCAAAAGGTAGGGCAGAAATGCTTGTTCAATAATTGGACGCAAAAATGAGGGAACATGTCAAATAAATGATGGCATATCATGCATGAACATCTCAAGATGGTCAACATAAATTAAGAAGAAGAATGTAAAGATAAATGCATTCAAATCAATTCACAGAGGAATAAATAAATCAAGTACAAGAACAGAATCATGAAGCAGCTTGAAGACAATGTCGAACGAATGCTAATGTTGATGCTAACTCTGAAGAAGTGAATTCAATGACCATAGAACATCTGTTAAAGTTCCAGTTAATAGAGAAATAAATAAAATGGATGAGAGTGTTGAAAATAATATACAAATACACATGATAATAGTGGAAATATAGAGGTCGATGTAAAGATGTTACAAATGATTTTTTGCCATCGTCTAGAAAAATTGGCTTCACCAAGTATGTGTTATATTTTTCAAAAAAGTTACACTGGCATAAATATCTCTTGAGCACCGGAAGGTCCAATTCACCATAGATGTCGATAAGAGAAAAAAGATCATTGATTTTTAGCATCGAACAATATGGATCCTGGTCCATAGCCACCATAATTTTCATGCTTAACCCAAGTAGAAGAGATGTTGAGAGCATAGTCAATCCAATCCTTCAAGTCACACATGAAACTGGAGGTCAATATAAATATAAAGGACATACAATTAGTTTTCCACAAGAAGTGAAAGAAATTGCTAAGGTTTTACCACATCAGATAAATGATTTATCGATCATTATTGTTCAAAAAAGAGATCAACATGGAATGAATTACAATTTTACAGTTAATAGAGAGAGAGTATATAGGGCACTAAAATATAAAATATAAAATGACAAGTTCTATAGATATGTTTAGATTGATGAAAATGCACTTATCCAACTTTCATCTAATTTTGAAAAAGAAATTATGATCATGTAAATACACATAACCGAAACATACTACAATTATGGAGAGCATGTGTAGATTAGCAACCTGTGCTTTCAAAACATGCGGTAATCAATTACATTGCCAAATATGTTTCAAAATCTGAAAAGAGTTCTAAAACTTATCATCAAATGTTAATGTGACTTTCAAACATTGAAAACCAGATGAGTTAGCAGCTAGAGCATATAGAAGACTCCTAACAAAAACCCTTGTTGAAAGAGACATTGGGGCATAAGAGACATGTCATATGTTATTGGAGCTCCCATTGGTAGAGATAAGTAGAGTGTTTGTCACTTTGAATGTTTCACATGAAGTGTTCAAACCAGTGACACATACTAAAGACCCAGAAAATGATAAACCCTTAAAATCTTTCATTTATGGATACATGAACAGACTTTATGAAATGGATAGATTTTTGCTTATAGAGATAGCTAGATCATGGTCATAAAATCCCAAGTGAAGGTGAGAAAATAAATGGGAGGATAGGATTGTGGCAAATATTGTGAGAGTATTCTCAAGGTTTACTACAGTGCCAATACGAGAATCCAAAAAATGGGTTGATTTCTGTTGGTCAGAGTTATTGCTTTACAAGACATTTCATAATATAGAAAGAGATATCAGACTTGATGATGATATAATAACATCAAACTAGGAGTCATTTAATTACAATCCTTGGCATGTAAAGCGGAGGAATATGTTAGATGAACATGAAATCAAAATGATGTTGAATGTGATGAAGTTCAATCCTTTCATCAAAATACAATGAAACATGAGTTGTAAATCATATCAAGGATACATCGTGGGTAAATTATGGAATTATCAAAATTAGATATGTTGAGTAGAAGAGATCTTGATAGACAAGCACCATGGAATCATGAATATAAAGGAGAAGAATACACAACTTCAGCTATAAATTTCATAAGCACAATGAAAGATAATGGTTTACCCATACCAGATGATATAACAAGTAACATTTCATATGTAACCTTAGGTGTCAAACAAAAAAAAGCACTTTAAATAATCATGACACATTTTATTTAGAATCATAATGTCGCACCACTATACATGATAATTCAAGGAACAATAGGAATAGAAAAATCACATCTAATTGGTGCCATTCATGAAGCTTTTCAAAATGAATAATCAACTATGCAATGTTGTCCACTTCTATTACTTGTACCAACTGGAGTTTCAACATTTAATATTGGTGCTTCGACAATCCACTCAACACTGTAAATCCCAATCATAGAATTTATTGAATTAGAAGGAACAAGACTCGTACATTTTCAAGAAGAAATGCAGCATATAAAATACATATTGATTGATGAAATGAGTTTCATTGGGGAGAAAATGTTACATAACATATATGCACAACTTCATCAAGCATTTTCATAAAATACAAACATGAGTTATGGAGGGAGATCAATCATTTTAATAGGAGATTTGGGCCAACTATCTCTTGTGAGTGATAAATCACCGCAAAATACTAATAAAAATGAAAAAATATTATGAGAAGAATTGAAAATAGTTGTTACTTTGGATAAGGTATTTAGACAAGAAGGAGAAAGTGACGACCAAAAAAAGTTTTGACAACTACTCACAACTCTTAGAGATGCACATCCAACTATTGATGATTGGAAACTATTAATGTCAAGAATAAATAGTGTATTACACCCAAGCATTAGGGAAGATTTTGACAATGCTATTCATTTTTTTTCAATTAATGATAATGCGAAAAATCATAACAGAACGAAATTAAAATCATTACAAGGACCAATTGCATGGAGCATTGCAACTAGAACATGTAATACCAATCCATCAGGAGGTCAGAAAGATGAATTGGATGTGGAGTTATTAATAGCCAAGGATGCAAGGGTAATGTTAACCTCCAACCTATGGATAGAATCAAGACATATAAATGGATCTCTAGGATATATTCAAAAGATAGTATACAAACCTAGAATTTCCCCACTAGAGCCACCTACATATGTTATGGTGGAATTTGACAGTTACTCTAGAATGCCATTTGTAGATGTAACTCTACATGCAATTCCAATTACACCAATACAAAGGGGACAGACATGACAACTAACTTTAAGACTGGCTTGGGGATTATCCATACACAAATCACAAGGATTGACTCTTTTTAAATCAACAATTGATATAGGGCATATGAAAATACTAGGGTTAACATCTGTGGTGATATCATGTGTAAAATCTATGGAAGGACTTAAAATTTGGTCTCCATTTTAATATGACAGATATGAGAAGTTGAAAACAGGAATACAACTTTCCAAACGGAAAGTTGAGGAAGAGAGACTCAAGTCCTTAGAACTACAATAATGTTACATGTTTAATATCACATTTATACTTATTTTCACATTTTGATGTATATGAAATTATTTTCTTTAATTATCATTGAATGTGATATATATTTCTTATTTGGATGAATATGAAATGATGCATTAATTGGTATTTATTGTTAAATATACATGCCACAACTGCGGGTGCTACTAGCATAGATATCTTAAATACATTTATCTAAATACGTCAAGAGATATCAATCTCAAGGTGCCTATCTAACCTACATCATAATATAGGCACCTCGAGATTGATATCTCGAGACGTATTTTAGATAGATGTATTTAAGATATCTATGCTAGTAATAATAATAATAACAAAAAAAACCTAGACAATGGAAAAATGCATACCTAAATAATTTGTTGAACATTATTTGAGAAATACACCTTATGGATCCTTTTTAATATTGAAATGAACAATGTGATTTAACCTCCAAGAAGGTTTAGATTTGAGAATAACCAATAGATACAACTCAAATAATCAGTGATGGTAAGAGTGATAGTGAAGATCATTGGATTTAATCGTTGCTGGCAACAGAGAATTAATTACAAAAAAACTTTGGAGATGTTGATGGATTTTGCAATGGTGTTGGAAAAAATGGGGAAAAGGATGGAATATATGAATAGGGTTTGTTGAGTTGGAATCATTGGTCAATCCCATGCCTAAGAATATTTTATTCTATATCAATGGCCACATTAGACGAGTTGTTTATCCTGTAACAACTAAGCTAACGATTTTTTATGTTATAATAATATATAATAATACAAATATAAAATACATAATATTATTTATATATAAAAAAATAAATATTATAATATAAATGTAATATGTTTATAATATATCATAAATAATATTAAATAATATATTATCATAGAGTATAGAATATTATATATATTTCATCTAATAAAATATTATATTGTATAAAATATAATAATGTGTATGTTATATTATATTATCTAAGTCTGTAATATTTATTTATAACTCATAAATTATAGATTTTAAGAAAAAAAAATATGTAATTAATAAAAGTGGTCACACAGATCTTGCTAAATGTTAAACTTGATACTGATTTAAACGCTATCCAAAAAACCATCCTTATCCACTAGTCACAATTTTCACCCAACAATTTAAAAGCCTTGTCATCATTTGCCATTATTTTTCTATCTAATTCACATCAAATGTGCAAGACAAATTTTTTATTGGAGTTTTTCAATGAAAACTTCGATCATCACTTGTTTGAGTCACTACTCCCAATGAATATAATAACACCGCATAAAAAATGAAAAAAAATAAAATAATGATACATGCAACCAACAAAGATAAATAGTTTTTTTGGTCCGTTTCAAAGAGAGGTAATATAAGTTTCACTCAAAATAATTATTTTTTCATTAATTTCATCCTTATAACTAATCATCAGGCTGGAATTGACATTTTATTATAATAATTATAAAATTTAAAATATAAAAATTTAATATATTCCTCGAGTTGTTTTGAAATATTTTGTTATCTAAAATATTCCTTTCTAAAATTTCCTGCTATTTCAAATTACAGTTTTAAATAGAAATAAATAAATTTCAATTGAGCAGTTTATAGGATTGCCTGATCAAAACACGATGACAATGAAAGGGAGTATGAGGAATGGTGGCATACACATAGGCTGAGATAAGTATAGTTTTAAGTATTCATCTTGTATAAAACTAACTCACAAAATTAAATATATATATTTTGGAAATATTGTAATATTTTACAAGGATCTGGTATTAGTTTGGAAATGTAGTATGGGTTTATATAATCATTTTTAAAAGGTGCTAATTTATTATTTTTATAAGAAAAATATCCATAATGAAAGGGTAATTATGCTATTACAAAAACTTTTTATAATTATTTATGTGAAGACAATTACTTCCTATATGATTTATAGTCGATTTTTCTATACATGAAAGATGTATATGTAAAAAAAATAATCAATATATTACACTGAGTGTTAAATAAATATTATTATTTATGATAATATTTAGATACTTAATATATTAATGAAAATAATATTATTTTGGTTTGTGATAATATTTTGGCACTTATTATATTTATGATAATAAAAAGGAAATTTGTGCTATGTTTTTACATATTTATTATTATGATATCAAAATATTATTGTTTTAAAAATTATATGTATTGTAATATGAACAAATTAAATGTTACAAGGGTTTATTTATGACAACTTTTCAACACTAAACATTAGATATATATTATGGATAATATTACCACATTATTATTATTTTTAATTGGTAAGGTGAGGTTTTTTGAAAGGAACCTGCCCTTTTACACATGGATAAAAAATATGAAATGAACACCCAACGGAGCCCCTCTACCATCAAAAAATGAAACATGTTGTAGGAAACCTGAGATAATGCTACAACCTTCCTGTGAGACTAAACAATGTTATGACCTACATGTATTACTTTCTTTTCAAGATCTAAGGGTCGTATTCGATGATTCTAACCCCTTTCCTCTACCCTTTCATTTTTTGCTTGTTATTGTCCAATCTCTTCCTTCCCCTAAATCAAAAATATGGGAATGGAGACTTCTAATGCATCAACTGATTTGAAGCTCTTCAATGGAAATATGGCCAAAAAACTCTCTCTAGTATCCAAATTTGCATTGTGTATTTATGAACCTAATGTTTCCTTCAACAAGACTCCATCTAATTCAGATTTATTTTCATCCAATAGTCATCATGACCTGACCTTTTCTTTAGAAGTGACACCTACAATCTGATCCTTCTCCCTAGATTTCAATTCTTCCTAGATCTTTACAAACTTCCCCTCTTTTACTCGGTGAAAATTTGTAGCTTTTATCTCATCAAATATCTATAAAGCATTGTCAACAAAATTAAATCCCTCCATCTCAAATGCATTCTCAACAACATCTTTTCCTTAACCATTGTGAGATGATCCAGGAGGGAATCCTTCAACCATGATGTTCCCAATTTTTTCTAGCTACTTTACATGAGCAATCCATATGTCTTGTGGTAAATCAATGCCTACATCAAAAGGGTAGCCCTTCAAATTCTAATGTTTGAGACCAAATTCTATTCTAAATTTTTAGATCAATGGTAGCAGGCAGTTCAAAAGTAAGATACATACTTATTAGTATTCTCTCATAGGTGGTATGATGATAGATTTTTTTATAGATTAATCTACAAAAAACATATCTCCCAATGCCTCTATCATAGAGAGGCTAGATTTAGTCTAGAATTAGAGTGGAAGGTATGGTAGCCGTACCCAAATAGGCCTAATGTTGAAAGTTTATGTCAATGGATTGAATGAGGGAAACCATGGCTTCATCAAGAAAAGATGATGATCCATGGAACTCATATCTTCAAGGAAATTAAAAAATGTAATGAAGAGTCCCCTAGCATATGGGTATATGTTTAGAGTCTCTTTCATTAGTGGTATCTAGCACTCAAAAATATAGCTACGGAAAGCCAGAAGGCTTGGCCAAAGCTAGTTGAATCTGAAAATGAATCCCCTTTTATAAAAGCACACTTCATTTTCTATCACTTCAGTAAGATCCTCCTCCTCAAAAGAGATTGCAAGGCTTGACTTTGTAGGGTTTAAAAACTTTTTTGCCCTTATGGAAATTATTGTCGTAAAGGATTTTACCCTCCTCTATTTAGTGTCATAAGCATAAGCCAAATCAAGGCTTGTACCATGTGTTTCTCCTAAATAGACATCCCTACATCTCCCATTTTTGTTAGCATCTTCCTCAAGTTCATGACATGTCTGTCGTCTCACATTCTAGTCATACGACATTTCCTTAACATTAGAATATGAATCAATAGGGGAGATATTTCAAAAACCCTCAACCAGTCTAGGGGAGAGCTTTCAAAAACCCTCAACTGATCTAGGGTCTTTCCTCCTTAGTGATCTGCTCCACTTATTGGTCATTGAAACTGCCTTTCATGTAGATCTTATCTCCTCTACAGACTTCTCAACATCACACACCTTTGCCTCCTTTGTATTCCGCTCATTTTCATGTAAATAAACCTTTAAAACCCTCTAATTTGGAAAAACCAATCTGTTGGAGATTGATTTGACCTCCATGGCTTCCAAACTAAACATTACATGGATATTCATGATATTTTTTCTAAACTTATAAGTAAGGTAATAAAAAAATATGATAAATGTGTTGCAATTTATCATTACCAATTTTGATTTCATTACATCATAATGGAATTTTAACTATTGTCATACTTTATAACAAAATATTGTATTAGTTCAACTAGTTATATTGTAAAACCTAGTTGTTTAACACTAAATAATTAAAATATTAAACTGAATCCAAGAAAACCTTGTATTGGAATCCATAAATGTGATATATAATTACAAAAAACCATAGTTTCATGGAGTTTCCTAACGGGGGGATGGGGGGACACGAAGAGGGGTTTTTAAGATGGGGGGATGGGGGGCCTAAGTTTGGGGACGAGTGGGGGATGACGGCGGGGAAAAGGGGGACAAGCACGGGGCAGCGGGAGAGTGATGCAAATACATATAGTACTTGAAAAATTAGTTATAAAAATATGTATAAGGAATAAGTATATTGCATTGAACATCAATAATTTAACATATAAGTTTTAACTTTTAACAATGAAGTTTCAAGTTTGAACCATTGAACCAATGAACATTGAACATTGAAAATCAAAATCAAAATATCGAATTCAAAATTTTCAAAATTTCATAATGATGATTCATGATTAATAAATACTAATGAGCCAATGGATTTTCATCCCCAAAGTTCTTGCCAAACTTCTCATCACTAAACTACTGGACTCCACATGCTCTACATCCCATCTGGCTATCAGACTCTCCTTGTATATAAGTGTATTGTGGTCAATGAGATGCAAGGCATTATGTACAACCACAAGCTTCTCTGCCCTCCTATAGGTAAGCCTATTCCTCTTAACAGAGTGGATGAAGCTATAAGTAAATCAATTGTTTTTTATCTCACTTTCCCTCTCCTAATGCTCTCTCACTCTTGCAAACTTTTCCCTCTTAGCTTGTTGCCTCTACTTTTAGCTCTCTACTTCACTCGATGAAGTTTGTGTGATTTGAAATGAGAGGGATGGAGCTTTTTAAAAGCTTTTGGGAGGCCTTGGGGATGGGGGTTGGACCCATTAACAATTAGGGTTAGGGTAGAGGGATCATAAACCAAAATATTTTTTAAATAAAAAAAATGTTTTTTTGAAGTCCCCCAGCGTGGGAGATGCCTGGAAGTTTCCTGGGGGTTGAGAGATTCTTGGAAGTTTCTTAGGGGTTTGAGGGCCGTCTGGGAGTCCCCTGGACAACCTGAAGACATCCTAAAGTCCCCCAACATGGGGACATCTTGAAGTTTTCTGAGAATTGAGGGATGTTTAGGAGTCCCCTAGACTCTCGGGGATGTCTCAGAGTCCCCCAGATGTCCCTTTTTTGAAGGGATATCCCCTCTTAAAAGGAAACGTCCTGAAGATGATGACGGTTTAGGACGGAGGTAGAGGGATAGAAGGAGGGTGCCCCCCTGACATCCCAACATCCTAGGAATTTCCTTGTCCTAGAAACATGGGGATTTTTATTTTATTTTATTTTTTTTGGGGGGGGGGGGGGGGGGGGGGGGCGATACGTCCCTGTGGAACACTGCAAAAACTCTAAATTGGAATCTAATAACACAAAAAAATAATTCCCATATTTGATACTATAAAACCAATAAAGATAATCTGGGGTTTTATATTGGAATAGATTATGTCCAAAATTAATAGAATGATAGTTTTTGGTACCATAGACTACTTGATCTTGTGGACATTGTCAAATATATGCATTCATTCAATCTATTTCATGGAAAAATATATTTTTAATGATATTTGATAATTTATAATCTTCAACTATAAATAAATATAAAATAAAAGAGAGACTTATGCAAACCCATCGATGTTTAAATCCAATATAACTTATAGAACAAAATGCCGCTAATTAATAACTTCAAAAATTAGTGGTTACAAGACTTAAAAGCGCTTAATAAATTTGAAGATGGTAAGACTTAAAAGTGTTTACAAGACTTAAAAGCGCTTCAAATAAATTTGAAGATGGTAAGACTTAAAAGTGTTTACAAGACTTAAAAGCGCTTCAAATAAATTTGAAGATGACAAGACTTAAAAGTGTTTAGAAGACTTATCTCCATTACAATCCGTGAATATATCCACATTTTCTCTACTAAAAGTTTTCAAAGTTTAATGTTCGAAATAATAAACATATACATAATTATTATATATACGCACTAGAGGCATTGAAGAATGTAAATATCCAACATTGTAGGCGTCAAAGTGGCGGTATCATTTACTTCACGTTGGTTCTTTAGTTCCCTCCTCACATCGATGAAGATTCTTGACTTTCCACTCAAATTAAATATATCCAAACTTTATACTCTTTGATAATCTTAAATTAAAAAACAAAAAAATCACTTTTGTCTCTCAACATACACAAATTTATGGCTTCATTCGAGTAATAAGGGGGTGATATTTATATTTTGAATTAGAAGTGACGGTGAGTTTAGTGTGGGTTTCGTAGGAAATCATTATCAAATATCAATAGTCTATATTTTCATAAATATATGTCAACTCTAAAGTCCCTATGCAAAAGCTCTTAATTTGAGTTTCATGGTGTGTGTTAAGTATCCATGCTTAATAACCTAAATACTAATCACTTTTCAGTCTAATCCATGTTTAGATTAAAAAAAAATGGAAGTAGTCTAGTAATGAAGACACATCCGGTGTAATGAACAAGAGTTTATAGGCCTATTGTTGTGGCGCTCCACAAAATTCCTCAATACAAATAAATGTTGAGGACTATGCTAATAAACCTATAAATGACCTCTCCTCATGGGTCGTATATATGGGGTTGCTTCTACACCAATTATTTATTAATTAAGTCCGTCTTTTCTGCACTTGTCTTTCAATGGTATTGCTTTAGTACAGTAATTTACTAAAAAAATTCTCCAAAAGTGTAAGTTATGTTAAGAGTGGTGTTTCTTGATATTATGATGAAGCGGGATTGCATAAAGAAAAAGATTATAAATTAATAATTATATTTTATATAATATTTATATTTACTGATTTTATTTTATATTTAGTGGATGTAATATTAAATAAAATATATATAATTTTTCTTGTCGAGGTAATAATGGAAAATGAAGTAATTTTTTATTTCATATGGTATGATAATGTGTTGTATTAGGAAGAGAAATTTAATTTTATGTTGAGTTGGCAAAATGGTAAGGAAAGAAAAATATATGCAAACATGAAAGTGGTGAATGATGTCAAGGTGAGTTGGATAGTGATGGTGAAAGGTGATGACAGATTATTTCGAGTGATAGACTCGAATAACCCTGTTAAATATTGATACAAAATTTAATGGCATGTCACATATGTCAATACAATTTTAGCTAGTACCAAACTATTTCAATTACCCAATACAAGATTGAAATAGGTTCGTCTCAATAAAAATAGGTCTCTTTGAACTATTTTGTTATTAACATATTTTCATGGTTAACATATATTCAAAAGTGTTTCGTTTGGTTAAATATTTTAATAAATCCCTTTCAAAATCCTTTTTGTTCAAGTTGTGTGTGATTATGTCTTGAGGATGTAACTTTATGTTTTTGTAAAGTGATGTTTTTAATGTTTTTTTTGGTAAAGTAATGTACTACTAGGAATGACCGAGACAAATTATGGTGAATAATCTTATTAGAATTTTGGAGAAAATTACATTATTTTGAAACATAGCGGAAAAAGTTTGCATTGAGTCTTTCTTCCTCTTATTTTTTGCATTGAATCTTTTCTAGTTCTTTTTTGAAGGCTTTAAGCATTTTCCTTGCTCGTCTTACCCCACCATCTAAAACATCCCCTTGCTCACTTGCCTTCATTGGGAAGGTGTAAAAGAGAGCCTCCAGGTCTTGCTATTGGGTCTTTAGTTAGGTGCTTGGAGTGTTGACCTGTGCCATAACTTGTATGCACTTAGCCTTGCTTATTGTGAAGGAGTGTTGGATCAAGGCTATTTCTCCTCCTTTACCTTTTTAAGGTGCATGTCAATGACCATCGATTGAGTGGCAAAGCTTCAAAAGATTACATTTGCTTCTTCCACACCCTCTTCTAGTTTGGTGAAGAGGTATTTAACCACAATGAGCTTTTTGTTTATCTCTCTTCTTATGGCCTCACAAGGGTCTTCTTTCTCTTCTAGCACTAACTTCATCCAAGGAAGTATCTATTCTACTAGAGCACAAACCTTGTCAACCTATTTCATCTTCGAGGTATCCAAACCATCCAAAAGGGATGGCTCTACCTCTTCTACGTGCTCGACCAGCTACTAGAGTTTGAGCTTCATTGCCTTTAATTTTTCCTCTACTCTGAGCGTAATCCCTTTCTACTTGGTGGTATGAACATCATTAATAATGTTCTTGCATGCCACTTCGAAGGTCATTTTGAGGAGGGCGTTAGCCAACCTCATGGGTTTCATGTCTCGAGGATTTATAAGCTAGTAATCATGCCCCTCTTCTGGCTCCGTATCATGCCAAAGTGCTTTTGTCAGAACCTTAAACTAAGGCTCGTCCATGTAGCAATCTAGTGCCCAAGAAACTTGATGGCACATTAGGGTTGTGACAGTACTTGAGGGCATGTATTCCATCATATAAAAGTCATCTTCTTTAGTGAATCCCCATTGCACTTTATCCCTATAGCTTGGCTCATACTCTTCTTTTGCTAGCTACTTCTCTTCTCCACTGGTGTTGGTGTTCCCTCTAGTGCCTTCTTCCTCTCTTTCTTCTTCTTCTTGGGGTTCTTCATCAGACTTCTCCCCCTTGTTTGCTTCTTCTTCGACACTTGACTCACCGTCATGTTCTTTCTCTTGTAGGGGTTATTTAGTGGACTTTTCCCCCTTATCTATTTCCTCTTGTCATGGATCTTCAGTATGAGCTTCTTCAGTGCCATCCTCTCTCTCCTCTTGCCCCAATGGGGTCTCTGCTTCCTTTCCTATTTGTTTTTCTAAGGCACCAATATCACCTTCTTTATCTTTAGGCACCCCTTCCGAACTAGGGTGCACCTATTGTGCAACTTCTTCTATCATCATAGTAGAGGTGTTATGTGCCTTTTTTGGTACACTTTTCCTCTTTAGGTTCTACGCTAGCGACAACCTTCTTATTCTCTCTTTCTTTAACCATCCTATCCCTTTGCTCCTAGACTACCTTTTCCTTTTTTTCCTTCTTTTGGGCCTTCTCCTCTATGACCTTTCTTTATGCTTCCTCTTTCCTAGCCTTTTCCTTTTCAACCTTCTTTTGTGTGGTTTTCACCTTGCACTTTTTTTTATCCCCCTGGCCTCTATTTGGTCAATTTTATCTTAGGACAGGCCCTCATGGACTCTTGCTAGTGGTGTCACTTTAACATTGCATCATTATGTTTCTAGTTTAGGCCCATGCCCTTCTATTTGTGCTTTAATTATTCTTCAGTTGGTGCTTTTGAATGTGCTACTTCTTCGAACCCTTCTCCTATTTCTCCTTCCTTCCTCCTTTCTTCCTTCTTCCCCTTCATCTTTTGTGCCTTGTACTCCTCCTCTTCTTTCCTTTGCTCCTCAACCTTAACCATCTCAATGACCTCTTTTGACATCCTAGCCTTGGTCATTTCTTATTTTTGTTCCTCTAGCTCCTACGCCCTCTATATCTCAGCTTCACTGAAGCCATGCTTCTTCCATCTCTGCATATTCTTATCCAACTTGGTTTGAGTTAGCGAAGAGGGGGTCCCTTTGCTTGATGAGGAGTCATCTTCCTCAGGCATGATATATATGCCTCTCCCACCTATTTATGCCTCTCCCACCTATTTATTCCTCCATATCCTCTTCCTCCCCTTCCTCCTCTATGTCAGAAAGAACTATCTTGGCCAATGAAATATGCACCTTCCCCTTCTTCTTTGTGCTGAAATAAGTCTTCGGTACAAATTTAATGTGTTTCCTAGATGGGGTCGAAGGAGAGTCTCCTTTGCTTGATGTGATTTTCAGCTTTAACCACTCCTCTATTTATTCCAAAGTCTCCACACTCATCCTCTAGGGAGACTTCTTTATTTTTGGTGGTACTAGGGTCCCTTTATCATCGATCTAGATAGGAGGATTAGCGCTCTATGATACAGTTTCTTCTTGGGCTGCCTTCTTCGTAAAGCTTATGGATGAAGCTAGCTATGGTTACCTTTAAAAGGGGATCGATGTCGATTCAATCTGAATCATCTTCAGTGGCCCTTCTATTGGTGTGGATGAATTGGTGTCATAATTTATGTCTCTCCATATCCATTTCCTTGATTGGAATGTCTAGTTACTACACATTGGGGATCTGTCATAGTGCATCTCTAAAATATCTCACTTAGAATGCGTAGGGGAACTTCATCCATCCTAACATGTTTCCATCAACTAGCAACAATCATACTACATAGTAGTGTTGCATCATGGTCAAGGTTGTCATTCTATAAAGGCTCTTGAGGAGCTCATAAGGAATGTGCCACTCTAGCCTGAAGGCTTCTATGTATTTCTCACATTATCACATCACATATGCTTTGTATTTGGCATTGAAGGAGGTGGGGCAAGTGTAGTCTTTATATTTTTGTGTCGAGGAATCATTATTGTTGGGAAAACCCAGAGATTATCCTCATTCCCATTATGAATCCCAATTTCCTCCATGACAATCAATATAAAGATAGACCCCCACCTGAAGGTCCCCTTTATGTTATTGCACTCTAGCACATTTTTAACCAACTCCTCAGTGATGATCTTTACAATATTAAATTACACACCCTACACCATGTGATATGTGATGCATAAGTATGCCTTTGATACATCGGTCTATCGATCGCTTGGGAATAGTTTGGAACTTACAAGGTGGGTCATTTCTCTCATATTAGGGTCCTCACACTTGGTGATGGGGAAATTGAAACCCCCTTGAAATATTTGAGGATCTAAGCTACACACTCCACCTCTTTATCATCATCCATCATTTAATGGATGTATTTATCAAAATCTGGGAGCTCGATTATTCTCTCAATTAATTATGTTAAAATCTTCATGTGCCTACCTACAAAGTATATATGGTCCTTGTGAACACATGATAATAAGAATTGTATAAGTTCCTCTAACTTCCTAAAGCAGGGTAACTCCTAGAGCTGAGTTGCACTGGAAGCTATCAAATTTTCTCGAATTGAGACATGCCATATTATGCCCTGTGTCTACCATCCAATCTTGTGCCAAGTCTTGCAAGTGACTTGACATTAGGTGGTTATATTCCTTTAGGTAAGATACGTGCATAAATGAATGCCAACTCTCCCCTACTACAACTTCTTCAAGAAATTGTATGTACTAATATGACATCTTTGTTAGCACCTCGATGTCAAATTTTGTGATGCTAACTACTTTAACCGACTGTGCCTTGGTTTTGGTGGCCATTATTTCTTCCACAATCCTAACTCGCTTGGGTTCCTATTGTGCCTCTGTGGATCTTGATGCCTTGCATTTATTCAACATCCTAAATCTACTTGTGTTGAACCTTGGTAGGCGTGGGTTGTTGAAGCCTCGAATAGTGGTCAATACTTTTGCAGTCATAGGATATACGACTATACCTTCAACTCCCAATCTTCATTGGTCATTGATGGCGGCTTGGGTGATAACTTCTCATTAAAATTATCTATTTCTTGAAAAATTCTATCTCCACATCTCTTCAAATTGGCCTTATTGTGAACACAATCCTCCTTAGTATGCTATCATTTTATTCTTGGTGCCTGAAGTGCTCAAATTCACACTATGATAGGGTTTTCACCTTTAACTCTCTAGTTTATTTTATAGGTTGTCTCTAAGTCTTTGAATTAACTTAAACTTTTTAACCTAAGCAAGTTTGTCATTTGTCATTTTATACCCTTCTCTATCAGCTACCGTCATTAATGTAAGATTTATGGTGTAGGTGCCTCAATTTCTTGAAAAATGCAAAAAAATATAAAATTATCAAACATTCTTTATCATCAATGAATTAATTTCATATCTTTGTGCCTCCACTGCCACTTCATTATATGATCCCTAACGGTAATTCGATGAAATGACATTAAATTAAAATGGTCACTTCTCGCTTAAATCTGGGTGGATGCCAGCTATCTTAGATGATTTCCTTCTACACTTGTTCACTTGGTGAAACCTTCACCTTCCTTGTGGTAACTCGGGAGCAGTGACTCACATGCACGTAATTCAACCTCCTTGGTTCTACTTTATCATCTAGTTATACTTTCACTTCAATCACGCTTCTCTATCTTGGTCAGTTCCTTGTGCTTTATCTTGCCTTGGTCTATCCTACCCCATAAAAATCCTTTATACTGGCCCTCTAACACTTTTCCATATGTTCCTATAGTCTTGTGCATGGCCGAATTATACATCTTTACTTTTTATCTTATGCCTAATCATGTTGAGGATCTTCACCTTGTTTATTAATCTCTGATGTATGAATAAGTGATGCACCTCTTTCCAACTGTGGTGCAAAGGTTATCCTTGAATTTATGTATGTTGTCATTTTAGTCTTACATCATCAAAGTATAGATGCTTTATGGTGCCCATAAATTTAGGAATCTAGCCCTAGGTGCTTAGAAATCAAATGGGCTTGACTCACCTGACTGGTATTATGCACATAAGTGCTAGAGTAGTTCATTCTTGGGCTTTTAAGAGCCCAATAATGTTTAGCTAGTGCACATGGATATTGCACATTTTTTCTTACATTTGGTGAGTTTCATGTACCCACGACTTAGATTTTTGGCTTCATACACTTAAATGACATAAGTGCTTGACTCACCTAGTTGGAATTATGCATGAAGTGTCATCAGATAAGTCCTTATGACTACCTGCACCATTTATTGCCTCTTTACATTATACAAGGAACAAAAATAGAATTAAAGAGAGTAGTTCAAGTTGCACCAAATTATCTTTTGGTCATCTCAACTCCAACTGACTAGTGACCAAAAATTTGGTGTCCTTATGGTGCAAACACCATCCTGCTACTGATATGGCTTCAATCGGTTGCCATTGAAATGCCTTAAGAGAATTTCACCAAATAATGTGTGTAATTTGCACGTGCATGTCTTTGACTTGTGGTGGATGATGTAGGGACCCATATACCTTATTTGAAATTTGTCTAGGTGTTATATATACTTCAAGTCATAGATTAGTATCAATGCTCCTTTAGTCAGCGCCTTGTGCTTGGTGTGATTGTCATGTTAGAGCTTTTGACACCTATTTTTGATTTGTTGACTCCATTTTGTTTGGGCACGATTTTCATCTAAGTGTTACAAGCCTTCCAACCTTGTGCTCAAGGATTCTTGGTCATCTAAGTGACCAATCCATACAATGTGTAAAGATGGCACCATGAATTCTATGGGGAGAATTTATTAAGTAACAAACACCAATTGAAAGGGATTAGCCTTGTTTAGGTGTTTATATGTAATGTGATAGGCCCATAATACTGCTAAAATGTGATCATCCCAATCCTTCTAACCAATGTCACATATCTTTGTCAGGCACATTCTCATGATTTTGTTGTATGCCTCAGCTATGTCATTTTCCTAGGGATGATACAGGGTGGTCTTATAGTGTTCCACCATGTATTTAGTTAAAAGGATGCATACCATCTCATTGATGAAATGAGTACCCCTATCACTATTGAGACTCAATGGGCACCGATATCATCTTATGATGTTCTCCCAGATGAAGTGTGTGGATGTTGTGACTATGTAGTCTTTTGTCAGGGTAGCCTTGACCCACTTAATGAAATAGTTAGTCACCATCAAAATATACCTTTCACATGTGCATCACACTATGGGAGTTATTGGTCCAAAAAAATCAATGGCCTATTTCTAGAATGGCACCTAGGAAAGAATGATGATGAGAGGCATATCATCTTGGTGGTTGGGCTTCTTGGTGCACTGGAATATGTCACATGTCTCGGCATACTCCTTTGTGTCGTGGAATAAGCTTAGACACTACAATCTTGACTACAATATCTTATTCACTATTGTGTCTCTAGTGCAATGGCCTCTTACGATTCCCTCGTGCACTTCTTGTAAAATGGAATCCCTTTCATGGTTAAGAACACACTAGTGCAAGACTTCATCTCTACCTAGTTTATACATCTCCCACTCAATGAGCTAGAAGGGTGTAGCATGAATCACAAGTTGCTTTTTATCCTTTTTAGACATGGTCTAAGGCACAAACCTAGATGTTAGGAAAGTGGAAATCTCTTCCAAGTCTTTAGGGATGCATTGGATTCTATATAATTACATGTCTGGCATGTCATCTTCAATTGGTGCTACTGCATCACCAAAATTTATACAGGATAAATGGTTCATCCCAAATTTTTGCTTTCCAAGTTTAACAATAATGGAGAACTGAAACTCTTGGAATAGAAATATCCTTATACATATGCCCTTGTTTAAAATAGGTTTGTTTATGAGGTACTTGAGCGCCTCATGATTAGTAAAAAATATGAATAGGGTCATCAATAGATATTGCCTAAAATTTTGTAAGGCATAGACCATTGCTAGCACCTCATGTTCAATGGTGGTGTAATTTTGTTTCACTTGTGTCAATTTCCTACTTGTGAAGGAGATGGGGTGGTCCATCTTTCCCTCACTTGGTTGCATCAATATGGTGCCAATTATAGATCTTGAAGCATTGACATGGATGTGAAAAGGAGTAGTCTAGTGTATAAATCTTAGAATTGGCATGCTAGCCAACTTTAGCTTTAGTGTTTCAAAAGCCTCTTCTTACACCCTACCCCAATAGAATGGTCCATCATTGTGAAAGAGCCCCTCTAGAGGCATTATAATCTATACAGAGCTCTGGATGAAATTTTTTTAGTAACAAAAATGGCCTAGAAAGGCACAAATGTCTTTCTACGTTAAAGGAGTTTAGAGCTGAATTATGATGGCTATCTTCGTAGGATCCACAAGTAAACTATCCTTGCAAATGATGTGCCCAAGAAATTTCCTAAAGGGGGTTGAAAAGATGCACTTATTTAGATTTAATGATATCTGGAACTTCTTGCACCTCTCAAACATGAGGTACAGATTGCCATAGTGGTATTTTACAAGGCCATACATAGTATAATTATCAAGATAGATTTGGAAGAACTAATAGATGAAGTCCTTGAAATTAGTGATCACTAATCTAGAGAATATGATCCATGCATTCTTGAGTCCAAAGGGAATCACATTATAGGCAAAATAAACCCATTCACTCATAAAGGTTATTTTGGGCATATCCTCTTCCTCAATTTGCACCTAATGGTTTCCCAAGAAACCATTAGTGAAAGTATAAATATCACAACCTATGATTCCATCTAGGACCTGATTGGTGAATGGGGTCGTGAATGGGTCGATAATGTAGGTGGAATTAAAAAGACTATAGTTGACATAGATCTATATGCACCCATATTTATTGATGCTTATGACCATTAGGCTCACTCATTTAAAATCTTGTATAGGGTAGATGATGCTCATGGACAACATTCCATCAATTTCTATATTCACCTTGGCATGGAGGTTGGGGTTCATTCTATATGGGAACTTATTAATAGGTATTGTGTCATCCACCATCTTGATGCTCATTTTTTCAAGGGAATGGTGGGTACCCTTCATTCCTAGTAATTGCATGAGAACAAGTCTTGAAATTCCTTCAGGAGGTTTATGGTTCATGCCATCTCTACCTCAGACCAACAAGTACCTCTAGTGGCAATCTTTGGCTTACCCTCTATGTTGATGTCTACTTTAGCGGTTTTGAGTGGCATGTAGTAGGGTTCATACCTCTCTTGATGAGATTCCTCAACTTTCCTTGTTCCCTAACTTGTTTTAATTCAAAGATGAGTTGGATCATCTTCGTCTGGGGCACTATCATCCACAAGGTGCATAAGTTTTTGTCTTCCTGTTGGAGCCTTCCAATCATGCTCCTTTTAGGTCTCATCATCCTTCTCACTAGAGTCATTTTTGATTTCTTTATCTTCAAAAAATGTCAAGAGCACTAGTCCCTTATCCTCGAACATGTCGTTAAGGTGCTCTTCTAAGATGGCAGTATCCTCAAATACTGCCCTACAAATGACTTACAATGGTTCTAGTAGCTCTAAGTTCTATGAAGAGAAGGAGAAGGTGTGTATGAGCCTCTCCTTGAGAACCTCCCAATCTCCTATCTCTTAATGCATTCCATTAACAATATACCACACTCACACCCATGTTTTCAAATTTATGTAGAATGCATGCACCCATAGGCTTCTGGGCACATTCTCACCATAGATAGTCTAGGTTTCTCACAAAAGCATACATGCATAATTGGGTCAGAATCTTCTATGTAAATAGGTATGTTTAAGTCTTCATTACTCCTTCAAAATCTAGTACATATCACTTCCTTTACCTCTTGTCATGTTGGCAAGCTAGGCCTCTACACTACCCACCAATGAGCAGTGGTGCTCTTTAGGGTATGTACTAATGCACCCATCCTGTCTATTTCCTTGGGAATGCACACTTCAATGTCACAAAAATATCTCTCTATGGGATGGTTCCCTCCATATTTTGAGATCACTACAAGATTCCTTTTAATCCACCAAAACACCCTTTTGCTTGCCTTTTTGGTATGGGGAACCCATTTCTTCAAAGCATGCTCAATCTAAATTAGTCTCGTTTTGGCTAGTCTTGGTGCAGCTATCCACACTATGTAGCACCTTTAGCCAGTCACTTTATAAGCCTCTTCAACCCATCAATCATAGGTTAAATCAATTGTATCAGAAGCTGATTGTCCATCCTCTCACTTGAGCACTCCTTGGTGGCTTGGGTTAAACTTCTCAATGCCCCACACCATGATGTTATAAATGTGGTTGATCTCATCATTGAAATCAACACTCTCTAGATATGGATGCTCTTGATCACTTAATAGGGGGATTACCAGCGTCTCTCTTGCATTCTCAAAAGTCATATAGCGCTTCTTGAAGCACATATCTACATTGTTGGTGTAGCACCATGGCCTACCTAAAAGTGTTGGATAGTTATCTTACTCTACCAATTTGATTACTTTGAATTCACCTTGGAATTTGATGCCCATGATATATAATGGTGACCTTTATAATCTTGATAGGTTACACTTAGATTTTGGTGGCCATAAACAACATAGGTAGGGAGGGCTTCAAGGGTGGTCATCCCATTTTTTCCCAAGTGATTTTGGTCAGAATGTTAACCTTGGTTCCCATGTTCACAAGGACCTCAAAAATAGAGAATCCATTAATGGTGATGTTTATTAGTATTTATTAGTCATACTATGAATTTTGAGTATGCCTTACTTCACATCCCTACTCCATATGTGGTGCAGTAACTTTCATCATCGGAGGTGCGACCTCTTCCTCTAGTCTCTTCCCTGCATGCTCTAAAAGTATTTTTTTAGTAGAGGCATCATCCCTTCAATTTGTAGGAGGCAAAAGATTTTGGTCAACTATTGTACTTCAACCTCTTGGCTATCTTGATTTCTACTTGAGGCACTTGCCAATGCCTCTAGATCACTAGCCAGTTGGAACTCTCCCTAAAAATTTTGTATTACACTCATGACTTGTTGTAGGATGTATTTATATCATGCAAGGTCAGGGTGGGGCACAACCCTTAGCTCAGGTCACACTATGTGCTTGGTGAGGCTTGGATCACCATACTTCAGGCATAGTTCTTTGGTTGGTGTAATAGGTGGTGGGGTGGTGAACCCACTTTGAATTGTGGTCTGCACCATAGGTGGCTCCTTGTGAATTTGTTGTGTCTTGGGAGCCCATTTTTATTCCTTTTCCTCATGCATAACCATGGCGGCACCCTTATTTTTACTAGGTCAACCTTGAGTCAACCTTTTATACAAGTATGGGCAGTCTTTGATCACATGTGGTCCTCAATAATACCCACACATTGGGTGCATGAGGAAGTCATGCTGGTAATTTTTTATCAAACCACACTTGTAACATGATTACAATGGGAATCTTCCACTATTATATCCTCCACCTTTCTCATGCATGCCTTACTGATTTCCATATCCAACATTTAGCTAGCTATAGCCTTCATTTCTTTGGCCTAGCTGCTCACTATGGTTGTTACCTACCTTGCACCTCTCTCTATATTTTGGTGCATCTCGTTAATGACTCGACAGTTTGTCATTGAATGAGTATAGGCATCACACATCTTAAAATAGATGGTAGTGTTTACTTGATTGTCACATTACAACAGGGGATAATTTTGAGAGTCATGCGGTCTATGACAAAATTTATATCTGAGAAGCAAGGTGCAAATATTTCTATATGGGTAATTATTCTTTTTATGCCCTTCCATCTCAAAGTCAGTACACCATAATCCACTACGAGTGTTATGCATCAAACTAGAAGTTAGCTTTTATAATTAGGAGGCCATCGACACAATCTGTGCCTTCATAAATGGGTTGATCCTTATGTCGATGTTGGATAATACCTCACTTTAGATCATGGATTCAAGCACTTTATAGGCATCTGTGAAGGTCTTCATAGACAATGCTCTTTGAAAAGGTACTAGTAGGCCCCCAACAAACCATTACGCATGTTGGGAGGGGTGTATATCATATGAAAGCTTAGAAAGGAGAGTCTTAAATCATGTGTCATATAGGCACACATTCACAAATAGCCCTTGGCTAATTTCCTTGAGTGCCATGATGCTCTATTGTTCAAACTTAGGAATATCAAATTCCTTCAAGAAGGCCTCTTTCAGTATATCATAATCAACCTTAGCTTGGTTTGGATCAAATTTTTGACACCAGGTATGGGTATGATCCAACAATGTGGTCACGAACTGAGTCACCTTGTGATTTGATTGGGTAATACCCCAAGTGCACCATTAAAGTTCACAGTTAAGCACATGCTTTGTATTATTCTCTATGTCATGATACTCAGGCAAGTGCATCGCTATTTCATAATAAATATGTTAAGGGGGTGGTGTTAGAGTCTAAGGCATTTTCCGCTAACCTCTATGTTAGAGGTGGCCCTCTAATACCTCTGGGTGTAGGGTTAAGTGATGACCCTATTGGTGTAGGTTTCACCATCAAGATTGATGGCACGATGCTGCTCACTTGTGGTGTTGGGCCACTTCTTGCAAGCTATTACCCAATCGACATAGCTGACATCCTCTGAACGAGAATACTTGCACTTATGTTCTAGATTCCTATGTTGGTGACCATTGGTCTTGTGGTATTCTGGTTTAATTCATCTTAAGGTTCACTTGTTTGATTATAAAGGCCTAGTTCAAATCTTGAAGTCTATCAAAGTCAATGTTGATAACAGGGTCAATTATTGTTCTTCTATCTTCTGATAAAGAATCTAATGCATAAGCTTGTGCTTCAGGTTCAAAGGGGGTAGGTACTTCTAACATATCCTCATTCATTACATCTTTTATGGAACCAAGGCATTTTATACCCAACTACTAAGATCATTCTCTTACTGATCCGGGTAATAATTCAAGGGACAATTCGGGTGACGGTTCTACCCCAGTTGATGATGGAACTTTCAGGAACCATAACTTTTGCACTGTAGCTCCAATTGACTCACTGTTTGAACCATTATAAATTTAAGAATGAGAAGAATACGGTGAGATGGCATGGAGATTTTATTAATGGATTTTGACCCCTAAAATTGAATAGAAGTGCCCCAAATTTTAATTTTAGTAGTACAGTATAAAAATAGTAAGTTTATAAAAATAGTAATTCCTTGAATTTTGTGTTGTTTTCATGGAATTTGAACCACTTAATCTCCCTCAATATTGGTGACCTTCCACATCATCTCCATCCTTTCAAAATGTGTATAAATGAAGATGTAACCCAAAATGAAAATCATACATCTCTTCCCAGAGATAGGCATATAGTTGTATTGCAATCTTAAGTTATAAAACATCTCTTCTCAAAGAATTCATTGTTATTGTATTATTTAAATATTTGTCAACTAAAACTTCTAAGTTTTGAATCAGTGGTATTAGAGCGATTTGTCTTGAGAGTGTATGATCCCTAGGACGAGGTCAAGATATAGGAAGCTTGGGTGGAAAATAAAAGAGCTTCCAAACTATCCACCTATTCACTCCAAATGACTTCAAATGGTGGATGACACTGAGACATCTGATCCTTTCAATGAAATGGTAAATGAATCCCTCCAACAACAATACACATAGATGCTACAACAATTTGCCCAAATTCTCCAACAACTCTCGATGGAAAATTTTGGCTCCTCATCTACACTTCCTGACTCCTCATCTATGGAACGTCCTTTTAGTGTCCCAACACCCTTCAAGGTTTAGGTGAATTTTGATATAAGTACATTTGAAGGCAAAATCAATGCTAATGCAATAGGAAATTGGTTGGATCAATTATCTTCTTACTTTTCTATAAATAAATTGACCGATGGAGAAAAGATCACTTTTGCTCTTTTGAAAGCATCATTACTCATGAAAAATTGGTGGGAAGTGTACAAAAAGAGGTTCAGTACATATGACATTGGCCTTGAGGTGGAACCTACTTGGGATAATTTTGTGGAAGCGGTAAAGGAAATACTATCCCATTGGAGCATATGATGATCTATGCATAAAATGGCAACAACTTCACCAAGGTAAGGACCAATTTGTTGAAGATTACACAAACATTCTTCATTCTTTCTCTACAAGATTAGGCATCCAAGAAAGTGAGAAACATAAGACTCTCAAATATCATGGTGGACTACAATAGTACACATAGGGGGAAATGCAACTCTTCAATTTGGAAACCCTCAGTGAGGCATACAAGTTCACAGTGAAGATTGAGCAGAAGTATGGCAAAATGAATATGAAGAGTCAGCGCTCAAAATGGAAAAGTGAGAAGTAAGGTCAAACACGAGGCCAAAATTGGAAGCAAAAGGATTTTCAAGATAAGAAACCTCAGAATGGGAAGGCTGGAAAATGGTGTGATTACCACAAAATTAAAACTCACTCCAAAGAGGAATGTCAAGCCATCAAGTCACTGCTTTATGAGTCACAATACTCGACATCTACTACTCTATCTCATACACAACCTAAAGTTGAAGAGGATGAAGAAGAGATTGTAGATGCTGAGCCCAACACCATCATCACTTCATCACAGACTTGTGAGGAAAGGCTAGATGACAAGGAAAGATTATTCCACTCTAAATTTTGAGTAAAAGGTAAGCCTCTACATTTCATTCTTGATAGTGGGAGTCAAAAGAATTTAATCTCTGCTAAAGTTGTGAAAAGTCTAAATCTATACATGAAGCCTCACCCAAAGCCATATAGTATTGGATGGTTGAGTCCAAGGAGAGACCTCCGTGTCATCCATCAGTGTCTTCTTTCATATGCAACAAAACCTTTCCAAGATGAAGTCTTGTGTGATGTGGTCAATCTAGATTTTTGTGATGTACTCCTTGGTTAGTTGTTCATGTATGATCAACATGACATCTATGAATCAAAAACTTGAAGAATCAATCTCACTCTTGGAACATGGTGTTATAGGGTACCAGAGGTACCACCTCTCACATCTGTCTCCCATATCAGTGTCAAGTAATGTAAGAAATTGGTGGAAAAGATAAATCAATTTGTTCTCATGGTGGTCAAACCACAAAAATCCAAGAAGTCTGATGTTGTAGTCTTGAATACACAATCAACACAACAACAAAAGCAGCTGGGACAAATCACAGGAGAATATGATGACTTATTCAAGTCACCCACAGAGTTTCACTGCATTGCCAGGTAAAACATTCTATCGATTTGATCCCAGTATCACCTTTGCCTAACATTCATGTGTATTGTAGATCAATTTTGGAGAATGATGAGATAAAAAGACAAATTCAAGAATTGATCTAAAAGGGTCACATCAGGCCAAGCTCTTCACCCTGTGGTAGCCCAATTATCTTGGCACCAAAGAAAGATGGAACATGGAGGATTTGCATTGACTATCAAACCCTGAATAAAATCACTATGAAGAATTGCTACCCTCTCCCCAGGATTGATGACTTGCTGGACCAACTCTGCAGTGCAAAGTTCTTCACCAAAATTGATCTCAAATCTGGCTATCACCAAATTCCCATTGATCCCACCAGTGTCTAGAATACTGTATTCAAATCTAAGGAAGGGCTCTTTGAATGGTTGGTTATGCCTTTTGTCTTAACTAACACACTTGCAACCTTCATGAGGATGATGGATGACATCCTAAAACCCTTCACTAACTCATTTATGGTTGTCTACCTAAATGACATATTCATCTATAGCATAACATGGGAGGAACATTTGTAACATGTTCGTAAGGTGTTTCAAACTCTTTAGGAGCACAAGTTGTATGAAAATATTGACAAATGCACATTCAGGATGACATCAATCTAGTACCTCACGTATGTTGTGAATGAAGAAGGGGTCCATGTTGATCCAAAAAAGATTTGGGTTATTTGAGAATGGCCTACACCAAAGACCCTCATAGAAATTTGTAGCTGCTTGGGTCTTGCAAATTTATATCACAGTTTTGTTCTTAGATTTTCACATGTTGCTAGTCACTAACCCAAGTGACTAAAGGAGGAGCTAAAGCTACATTTCAATGGGGTGAAATACAAAAAAGGGCATTTGAGAATTTGAAGAACAGAGTTTTCTTAGCCCCTGTTCTTACCTTGCCAGATTTGCATCAACCTTTTGAGTTGATGATAGATGCATCTGCATATACCATGGGAGCTATGATCATGCAACATAGCCACCTTGTTACATATCATAGTGAAACTTTCACTGATACAGTTAGGAAATATCTGACATATGGAGCTCTATGCCATTGTGCAAGCCTGCAAACAATGGAAACACTACATCTTGGGGAAAGAGATGGTCATCCACACTGACTATAGACCATTGGAATTCATCCAAACACAGAGAAAACTATGAAATGAGAGGCACCAAAAGTGGGCCACATATCTTCAGCAATTCCATCTAATAATCAAACACAAAATGGGAGCTCAAATACAGCTTTAGATTGTTTGAGCCTCTCACCAATTAATGCACTCAAAATAGTTCTTGACCTGTGTGGACATGAGACTACTACTTGGGGTGATCTATATTAAGCAGATCCTACCTTTGCTGATACATATCAGGTGCTTCAAAAAGGTAAACATGTTTATGATTTATATTTACAAGATAATGTCCTCTGACATATGGGGCACATCTGTGTTCCAACTATAGAGTAACAAAAAATGATATGGGAAGCACATTTCAGTAGGACAGTTGGACACTTTAGTGTAGAAAAGACATTGGAAGTTCTTCAAAAACACTTTTACTGGCCCCATATGTGAAAGGATGTGGAAAGGTATCTCAAATCTTGCACCCCATGTGTGATAACCAAGCCAAAAAAAAAGAAGCAAGGATTATACACACCATTGCCAGAACCAACCAAGCCTTGGGAATCTATCTCAATGGATTTTCTCTCAGGTTTGCCCACTTCAAAACATGGCAAGGATTATATTTTTGTTGTAGTTGATCATTTTTCAAAAATGGCTATCATGATTTCTTGTAAAAAAAATATATGTGTTGAAGAAACTGCTCAACTATATTTTAGTCATGTATCGCTCCATTTTGTCTCCCCATGTCCATTGTCTCAAATCGAGACAATAGGTTCCTGAGCATCTTCTAGTCCATTCTATGGAAGATGATGGATACCAAGCTAATGAAGTCCACAGCCTTCCATCCATAGACTAATGGTTAGACAGAAGTGGTGAACCACTTGATTGTTCATATGATTTAGATGTATCACTTTAAACATCCGTGCACATGGGATGAGGGGCTTCTTTTCATATAACATGGATACAATCAGGCCCTACATAGCTTGACTAAGCACAGTCCATTCCAAGTATGATTCGGGTTCAAACCCATGGCACCAATTGATATATCCATTCCATTCTCCACCATGAAATACACACCTCATGGAAGATCTGAGGCAATAAAAGCAACAAAGTTCATTTAACAAGTTCATGACATCTTGGAGAAGATGAATTAGAAGTATAAGCAACGCCATGACAAACATAAGATTGCACACCATTTTGTTGTGGGTGACAAGGTTTGTTTGTGGCTTCAAAAGGAATGACTCGCAGGCCCACACAAAAAAATTAGGCTCTATGATATGGTCACTACACCATCACAATAAAAGTTGGAAAAAATGCTTTTGATTTGAACCTACCAGCCTACCTTGGTTTGCATCCAATATTCAATGTGGAGCTCCTCAAACCATATCATCCACCTCTGTTGGACACTTCAATCATAGCAGAACAATTAGACATTGGCGAGCTTGATCCACAGATTTTTGCTCCAGTGGAGGAGAATCAGATTGTGGACATCTGGATGAAGACAATAAGAGGACGCTATATTCTGCTTTATTTGGTGGTCAAAAGGGGCCAGCTTAGCCACCAAGGTGAGTGGCTCATAGAGAATCAAATTAAGACACAACTACCACACCTGATGAGGAAATTTGATGCAATGGGGACCATTACTTCTCAAGGAGGGAGGAATGATCTGGAAAATAATTCTAGCGACAATTTGGGTGATGGTTCCACCCCAATTGATGACAGAACTTTCGGTAGCCATAACGTTTGCACCATAGCTCTAATTGACTCATCGTTTGAATCATTGGAAATCTAAGAATGAGAAAAATATGGTGAGATGGCATGGAGATTTTTTTGATGGATTTTGATCCCTTAAAACTCAATGGAAGTACCCAAAATTTTAATTTTAGTAGTGCAGTCTAAAAATAGTAAGGTTTTAAAAATAGTAATTCCTCAAATTCTGTATTATTTTAAATCATGGAAGTCAAACCACTTAATCTCCCTCAATATTGGTGACCTTCCACATCCTCACCCTCCTTTCAAAATGTGTATAAATGAATATGTAACCCAAAATGAAAATTAGACATCTCTTCCCAAAGATAAGCATATAGTTGTATTGCGATCTTGAGTAATAAAACATCTCTTCTCAGAGAATTCATTATTACTGTGTTATTTTTGTGTTCTTAAAATTTTTTCAACCAAAACTTCTGAGTTTTGGATCACTTGGTCTCTCCTCTCTCTCATCATGTTGTTTCAATTCATGAGATCCTTCCCCATGCCCTTCTTGCTCGCTATGGGTTCTCTCGGCACTTTCAAGGTCTGGATCCTCTATCGACTTGCGCCTTGACTTGTTATAGATATGTCTTTTAATCTCTTGAGTGTCAAGTTTCTTGTCCCTTTCCATTGCACCTCAGTTACACTTCCACTTCTCACCTTCTATGTTTGCTCATATGTGCAAGGATTTTAGCCTTCTATCCTTATAGTTTTAATACCGTAATCCACCAGTAATTTCTTTAGTTTGATGTTGAGTCCTCTTATGAATGCAACCCTTGGTTTGTGAAAGAAATCATACTCTACTTCTTCAAGGCAAGAGAAGGTCGACACTACGAATTTCAACATGTAGCTATTTAGTGCACCGCTCCATCATTTGTTTACAATGCATGTCTAAACATCATCTAGGCTCTCAAGCCTCTCTGTGTACTCCTCTTTCCAATCGAAGCATTGGCCGTAGCTTCGTCTTCTAGCGGTTATATAGGCAACTAACCATTGGTACACATGCTCAGGTAGTTCATAAAAGAACACCTCATATAGAGGATCATATAGGTTGGATTGCACCTATTCTCTTGGCTTCTATTCTTGGCATGTCAGATGCTTTTGTGCAAAACTATCTTCCACTTGCTCTAGCTAGTGCTCAGTCTTCTTGAACAACAGTTACAGCATCATTCTTTTCACCATTATAGCAATAAAATTTGACATAGGTCTTGATAATAGAACCAAAATTTTGTAAAAAAGTCTCTAGTTTAGCTTTTGTGCTTAGTCATGTACTTAGCAGTCAAGCCAAGTCAGTTCTACACTTGGTACAACTAGGCGTGAGCATAGTAGGGTCTGTGGCACACAACATTTAACACACTACTGTGTTGGCATCAACTTCACATAAGGCACAAGCTTTGTGAGCTCACCCAAAATGTAACAATGAAGGGACCGAGCCTGCATTGGGCTAGTTGAAACATGGCATCACCTTGTTATCAATGGGACTTAGTCATTAGACATAGGCTTAGGTGTCCTATCAGAGCTAGGATATTCAGGGGAAGCTCAATAGGCACGAGCCTATTTAAGGGTGTAAGTCCTATGGTGCAGGTTCATATCTGTCTAGACAAAACTCTTATTAGTGCAAGATCGAGGGAGTAGCGAATTAGGGGTCATTTAGGTGCTTAACCAAGTCATGGGGGTGGTTTATGTTCAAGTGCTCATTCTTCAAGTTAGTGATCTAGGCGCAGGTATTAGAGCCACGACACATGCTAGTCTCAACACTTAGTCTATTTCATAGATATGTCAGTCGCTATAAGGCCCAAGAATGCCATTAACGACTTGGGATGGACTTTTACATCAAAATGCATTATACCACAATACATTTAAAGCATGGAAACTATATCATTATTCATATAAAACTAAAGTCACAAACATACAATAATGCTAACTATATGTAAATAATCAACACTCCATTGCTTCAATAACATTCTTCATCGATTCATAGTTTCAACATACAGAGTTCAGGGTATGAAAATAAGCATGTGCTCATCTTTGAAACTACTCATGCCTAGTGGCTCATAGGCAAGCTTGGGCCATACATTCTAGACTCTAACCTAGTGCATATAGATTAAAAAATAATAATGGTGGCTCTTCATTTTAGCAGAGCTTCGCTATCAATAATCATCTCTTCCGTCTTCAGGTTCAAGCTCATTTAAATAGGTGGGGGAGCATCTTCTTCCTGGGTGGGATGGGTGCACGTGGGATGTTGTGCTGTTGTTGGGGGTTGTTGTGCTATTGGCTCCACTACTCTAACACCCGCGCTCTCCAACTGCCACGTGTAAGAACTCAATGAGATTCTCCTTCAACTCCAGGTGCTAAGCAACTCCCTACTAGCTAACAAAAGATTGTCGAAGATTCTTCCAACTGGTGCTAATGGATTCAAAAGGGCAATCATTTGCATGATTGCCACATGCCGAGATGCGCCAAATTAACGTAGTCCACTAGATAAGTTCCAAGAATAAAGGCCAATAAATTTATAATATGATTCATAATTATTAGATATCTAATATACAATATATGTATATCATATATCTAAATATAAATATTGAGTCAACATTTTTTTAATACATTTTAAATTTATGAAAAATGTAACTGTCCTTCCAATTAAAAAAATAAAACAAAACAATAAAAACAAAAGACTAATTGTAGGAGAGGACTTTCAGGCACGTGAAAGCAAAGCTCAAGTAGTCAACGTTACTAACTTCCCCTTCTACACAGTTACTTTCTCACAGTTTGTGATGGATAACTTTACCGATGAAAGATGCATTGACAATTTTCTCAGCAGCAGGCATGCATATACTATATCCATTTGCTACCACTTACATTTCAAAGTACACATAATTCCCACTGTTAAACAACATAATAAGCGAGCTAGTTTAACATATGTTACAAAACAATGAATTATTGACTCGTCATGCACACAACGACGGTTGTGTTGAGATTTCTTATCATACTAATTATGACCATAATTAAACTAACTCAATAACCAATTTCCCCAAAAAGTTAAAACCAGTGTCGGAGAGAGCCTACTTGCTGATTTGACTGAAGATTTGGACATCATGATGCTTTAATTGGTGGCGGTGGAGACTCGATCAGAGGAAGTGCTTGGTAGATCTGAAGACACTACAGAGGTTGATAACACTGCCATCTCGTGCGAGCTCGTACCAGGTGCCGGAGGGCAACTTGATGTAGAAGCCGTGTCAATGAAAGAGCCTTGGGGAAGAGGAAAGTATGCTGCGATAGGCAGCGTGCGTGGAAGAAGAGGCATGGGTACTTCAAAGTTTAAGACCTGGAGTACTTGCCTTATTTTGGGTCTTGTAAACGGATCCGGATGGGAGCACCATAATCCTATCACAATCAGTTGTTCCATTTCTACCCTGTCAGACTCTCCATTTAGACTGCTGTCTGCGGCATCGAATAATCTGCCTTGCCCATACAAATTCCAAACCCACTCCACAAGCCGTATCTTTGATTCTTCCAGCCTCAAATCCAATGCACACCTACCACAAGCAATTTCCAAAGCAACGGCACCGAAGCTGAATACATCTGATTCCGCGCTGGATATTCCTGTGACTACACATTCGGGGGGGAGGTAACCCAGAGTTCCTGCTATGGTGGACGTTTGAGTCCACTGGTCATGCTTCACCAGGCGTGCCAATCCAAAGTCCCCCAACTTCGCATTAAAATCAGAATCTAGCATGATATTGTTAGGTTGTGGAGCTACAAGCTTCACCAGGATGCAAACAGGGGAAGTTATGGAGGATGCAGAGTTGCGGGGAGTTGCTGAACCAGTTGCAGGGAAACCGGTGTCGGTCTGATCAGCGGACGTCGGTCAGATGGCAGTGAGGAAGCAACCGGCATCGGTTACCAGTCGGCCGACATCGGTCTTGGAGGTGCCGACGTCGGCAGCCTGTGCGTGAACATGCAGTTCACATGTTGATCCCGGAGAGTCTATTTTTGGACTGTTAGTTTGCATGTTGAAGGCTAGTCTTAGTCTTGAGTTGCGTGTCTAATTATTGTAATTAGGTTAGTTTAATTATTGTAAGCATGAGATCTATATATGGACTCATGCCCTGTATTGTAAAAGTGTGCTAGAAAGCCATAGAGCTTTTAGAGAGAGCTAGTGTAGCTCCTCCTAGTTCCAAAGAGGTACTGAGTGTGTATGATCAGGGAGAGTTGCAAGGTCTGCAAAGTCAAGGAGCTGATCCACCGGGGTACTGGTTGAAGAATCATAAGGACTTGGTGAGGAAATGACAAGGGTTCTTCAGGGGTGTAGAGATATCTACATGGTGAGTAAGGTCAAGTGATTTGCAGGTAGCAGAGAGTAGGAGATCTACTTGGAGTACGGTTGTGTACTTGGTGAACTGACAGCGTGTTACTGACTGGTTGGAGAGGTGAACATCAATTCTGTATTGGAGTTGATTGTTGTGACTGAGAGAGAGAGGGAAGAAGGTCTTGAGGCGTGGCGAACCTTTGAGGTGGAGGAAGAAGTGGCATCTTCCTTATTGTATATTCTTCTGAGTGATTATTAATACAATTGTGTATTGTCTCCCATATTCCTGTGTTGTTTCATATTTCTAGTTACTTATTGATTCTGGTATAATTCCGTGTTTAGTTGCTAATACAAGAAGTAATCATATGTGCTCTAATTGGTAGAGCAAGATCCTAACTAAGTAGGCATCGGAGCATGTTTATTGTTCTAGGTTCATTAACAAGTGGTATCAGAGTTCTTGGTTGGGTTACTAACAGGTGGTTTCAGATCTGGTAGTGTTTGTTGATTACAGGTTACTCACAGGGGTTTTTGATTGAGTGGGAGTATAGCAATGGCAGAAGAAAGTAAGCTACGAATGGAGAAACTGAATAACATGAATGGTCTGATTGATGGAAAGAAAGAGCAGGTAAATAAAGATTGTTGGTTAGTTGCAGATCAACAGGGAGGAGCAGATGTTGTAGGAGATGTTGCACAGGATGTTATGGATAAATTGGAATCTTGGTTCACAGATTCTTTTGCTTCTTTCCATGCAGTTTGAAATAGAGCATCTTTTCATGGGTATGACTTTGGAGAGATTTATTTAGGAGCTGGAGAGCCTTGTCAGATTATTGACGAAGGGGAAGTGAAGCTGAAATTGCAGATGGACGACACACAGTGGTTGAAGAAAGTCATGCAGGTACCAGTCTTGGAGATGAGTCTAAATTTTTCAAGAAATTTGGGTGATGAGAGATGCACTGTAACTCTCACAGCGAATACACTTGAATTAGATGGTGGTAAGAAAGTAGGTATCCTTTATCTATCTACTTATATTGCTGATTCACCTTCTGTTGCAGAGATGTGGCTTCATAGGCTTAGTCATATATGTAGAAGGAGAATGCCGGTTTTGAAGCGGAAGACAGATATTTTTGACAAGCTAAAGAACTGGAAAGCTTTGGTGTTCATGGAGGAGATGACGAACAGAGATCAGGTGAGGAGACTGAATTATTCTGAGCAGGGCTATGTTGATTTGATTAGGATTTTGATCCATGGAGAGCTCGTGGGTAAAAAGTTATCACTCATAGACGAACACAGGTACCGGTGTCGGTCATATAGTAACTGACGTCAGCAACAGAAAGACCGACGTCGATCATGAAGTAATCGATGTCGGCAGAAAGGATACCGGCGTCGGCCAGAGAAATGATGTCGGCAGTCAGGGTCAGTGCAAGAAACCGACATCGGTCGGGAGCAGACTGGGAGATGGCCGAGATCGGTCACTGAAACGGATATTGGGCGGACAGCAAGCTGTCAACAAGTCTCAAACGCTCATGTCGAGGTCAGAAAGGGTAAGTGAAACTCATATTCGTTGTTCACCTTCTTTATATTGCCTACTAATGGTCAAAAACTAGGAAGATGCGAAGAGGCAATGCAGGTAGAATCCATATACAGTGGGAGCTTGGCATGGATGATGAGTGTGAGTCCTTGCAGAAGAACCAAACAGGAAGAAAGCACTCAGAGACGGAATGGATTTCCGTTTTAGAGAAGAGAGTGGATGGATACATGAGACGGAAGGCCAAGGCATATGGTTTTGAAGAAGCTGTAGGACAGTGGTACAGATTTTGACAGGTGGATGACTAAGCATGGCTTCAGTCAATGTCAGTGTAACTATTGTGTTGATCTTACCAGGTGGATAATGATTGCAACATTATTTTGTTACTGTATGTGGGTGATTTGCTAGCAGGTTTGTACATACAGGTTTTGCTGAGCTAAAGGTAAGGTTAGTTCAGAGGCGTGTCATGAAGAATTTGGAGCAGCAAAATTCTTTGGCATAAGAGTCATGGAAATTTTATCTCCAGTGGGAGCTGATGTGAAGACGGTGTTGGCGAGGTTCATTATGCAGGATGTAGAATCAGAAAGCACACCAAAGGCTGGACAGTTCAAGATTAGCTTGAAACAAGGTTCGAAATCACATGAGGTCTATTGTAGGCCTAAATTTTCTTATTCAGTGGGGGTTGTAAGAAAGTATGGAGCCAATTCGGAGAAGGAGTACTGGAGGGCAGTTCAGTGGGACTAACAACAGGGATTCTTGTTATGCAGGGTCAAGTTCTTCACTACATGGATGTGTAGGTTCGGATGTGGCAGGTTACTTGAATGACAGGTATAGCATCACAAATTGTGTGGTGGTTGGTCTTCAGGATTGATCTTGAAGAGGAATACAAGCCAGTGAATAATTTAGACGGTGTACAGGTATAGGTGCAACTATTTATCTCTAAGTGGGAGATTGTTAGGTTGTGGAGCTAAAAGCTTCACCAAGATGCAAACAAGAGAAGTTATGGAGGATGCAGAGTTGCGGGGAGTTACTGAACCAGTTGCAGGGAAACTGGCATCGGTCTGATCAGCTGACGTCGGTCAGATGGCAGTGAGGAAACAACCGGCATTGGTTACCAGTCGGCCGACATCGGTCTTGGAAGTGCCGACGTCGGCAGCCTGTGCGTGAACAGGCAGTTTGCATGTTGATCCCGGAGAGTCTATTTTTAGACTGTTAGTTTGCATGTTGAAGGCTAGTCTTAGTCTTGAGTTGCGTGTCTAATTATTGTAATTAGGTTAGTCTAATTATTGTAAGCATGAGATCTATATATGGACTCATGGGCTGTATTGTAAAAGTGTGCTAGAAAGCCATAGAGCTTTTAGAGAGAGCTAGTGTAGCTCCTCCTAGTTCCAAAGGGGTGATGAGTGTGTATGATCAGAGAGAGTTGCAAGGTCTGCAAGGTCAAGGAGCTGATCCACCGGGGTACTGGTTAAAAAATCATAAGGACTTGGTGAGGCAAGGACAAGGGTTCTTCAGGGGTGTAGAGATATCTACATGGTGAGTAAGGTCAAGTGATTTGCAGGTAGCAAAGAGCAGGAGATCTACTTGGAGTACGGTTGTGTACTTGGTGAACTGGCAGCGTGTTACTGACTGGTTGGAGAGGTGAACATCAATTCTGTATTAGAGTTGATTGTTGTGATCGAGAGAGAGAGGGAAGAAGGTCTTGAGGCGTGGCGAACCTTTGAGGTGGAGGAAGAAGTGGCATCTTCCTTATTGTATATTCTTCTGAGTGATTATTAATACAATTGTGTATTGTCTCTCATATTCCTGTGTTGTTTCATATTTCTAATTACTTATTGATTCTGGTATAATTCCGTGTTTAGTTGCTAATACAAGAAGTAATCATATGTGCTCTAATTGGTAGAGCAAGATCCTGACTAAGTAGGCATCGGAGCATGTTTATTGTTCTAGGTTCTTTAACAAATGGTATCAGAGCTTTTAGTTGGGTTACTAACAGGTGGTTTCAGATCTGATAGTGTTTGTTGATTACAAGTTACTCACAGGGGTTTCTGATTGAGTGGGAGTATAGCAATGGCAGAAGAAAGTAAGCTACGAATGGAGAAACTGAATAACACGAATGGTCTGATTGATGGAAAGAAAGAGCAGGTAAATAAAGATTGTTGGTTGGTTGCAGATCAACAGGGAGGAGCAGATGTTGCAGGAGATGTTGCACAGGATGTTCTGGATAAAGTGGAATCTTGGTTCACAGATTCTTTTGCCTCTTTCCATGCAGTTCGAAATAGAGCATCTTTTCATGGGTATGACTTTGGAGAGATTTATTTAGGAGCTGGAAAGCCTTGTCAGATTATTGATGAAGGGAAAGTGAATCTGAAATTGCAGATGGACGACACACAGTGGTTGAAGGAAGTCATGCAGGTACCAGTCTTGGAGATGAGTCTAATTTCTTCAGGAAATTTAGGTGATGAAAGATGCACTGTAACTCTCACAGCGGATACACTTGAATTAGATGGTGGTAAGAAAGTAGGTATCCTTTATCTATCTACTTATATTGTTGATTCACTTTCTATTGCAGAGATGTGGCTTCATAGGCTTAGTCATATATGTAGAAGGAGAATGCCAGTTTTGAAGCGGAAGACATATATTTTTGACAAGCTAAAAAACTAGAAAGCCTTGGTGTTCATGGAGGAGATGACGGACAGAGATTAGGTGAGGAGACTAAATTATTCTGAGCAGGGCTATGTTGATTTGATTAGGATTTTGATCCATGGAGAGCTCGCGGGTAAAAAGTTATCACTCATAGACGAACACAGGTACCGGCGTCGGTCATATAGTAACCGACATCGGCAACAGAAAGACCGACGTCAGTCATGAAGTAATCGACGTCGGTAGAAAAGATACCGGCGTCGGCCAGGGAAACGACGTCGACAGTCAGGGTCAGTGCAGAAAACCAACATCGGTCGGGAGCAGACTGGGAGATGGCCGAGATCGGTCACTGGAACGGATATTGGGCGGACATCAAGCTATCAACAAGTCTCAAATGCTCATGTCGAGGTTAGAAAGGGTAAGTGAACCTCATATTCGTTGTTCACCTTCTTTATATTGCCTACTGATGGTCAAGAACTAAGAAGATGCGAAGAGGCAATGCAGGTAGAATCCAGATATAGTGGGAGCTTGGCATGGATGAGGAGTGTGAGTCCTTGCAGAAGAACCAAATAGGTATTGGTTGGTAGAGTTGTCAGCTGGAAGAAAGCACTTAAAGACGGAATGGATTCCCATTTTAGAGAAGAGAGTGGATGGATACATGAGACAGAAGGCCAAGGCATATGGTCTTGAAGAAGTTGCAAGACAGTGGTATAGGTTTTGACAGGTGGATGACTAAGCATGGCTTCAGTCAATGTCAGTGTAACTATTGTGTTTATTTTACCAGGTAGATAATGATTGCAACATTATTCTGTTACTGTATGTGGGTGATTTGCTAGCAGGTTTGTACATACAGGTTTTGCTGAGCTAAAGGTAAGGTTAGTTCAGAGGCGTGTTATGAAGAATTTGGAGCAGCGAAATTCTTTGGCATAAGAGTCATGGAGATTTTATCTCCAGTGGGAGCTGATGTGAAGACGGTGTTGGCGAGGTTCATTACGCAGGATGCAGAATCAGAAAGCACACCAAGGGCTGGACAGTTCAAGCTTAGCTTGAAACAGGGTTCGAAATCACATGAGGTCTATCGTAGGCCTAAATTTTCCCATTCAGTGGGGGTTGTCAGAAAGTATGGAGCTAATTCGGGGAAGGAGTAATGAAGGGCAGTTCAGTGGGACTAGCAGCAGGGATTCTTGTTATGCAGGGTCAAGTTCTTCACTAGATGGATGTGTAGGTTCGGATGTGGCAGGTTACTTGAATGACAGGTATAACATCACAGATTGTGTGGTGATTGGTCTTCAGGATTGATCTTGAAGAGGAATACAAGCCAGGGAATAATTTAAACGATGTACAAGTACAGGTACAGGTGCAGCTATTTATCTCTAAGTGAGAGATTGTTAGGTTGTGGAGCTAAAAGCTTCACTAGGATGCAAACAAGAGAAGTTATGGAGGATGCAAAGTTGCGGGGAGTTGCTGAACCAGTTGCAGGGAAACCAGCATCGGTCTGATCAGCCGACGTCGGTCAGATGGTAGTGAGGAAGCAACCGGCATCGGTTACCAGTCGGCCGACATCGGTCTTGGAGGTGCCGACATCGGCAGCATGTGCATAAATAGAAAGTTCACATGTTGATCCTAGAGAGTCTATTTTTGGACTGCTAGTTTGCATGTTGAAGGCTAGTCTTAGTCTTGAGTTGCGTGTCTAATTATTGTAATTAGGTTAGTCTAATTATTGTAAGCATGAGATCTATATATGGACTCATGGGCTGTATTGTAAAAGTGTGCTAGAAAGCCATAGAGCTTTTAGAGAGAGCTAGTGTAGCTCCTCTTAGTTCCAAAGGGGTGCTGAGTGTGTATGATCAGGGAGAGTTGCAAGGTCTGCAAGGTCTGCAAGGTCAAAGAGCTGATCCACCGGGGTACTAGTTGAAGAATCATAAGGACTTGGTGAGGCAAAGACAAGGGTTCTTCAGGGGTGTAGAGATATCTACATGGTGAGCAAGGTCAAGTGATTTGCAGGTAGCAAAAAGCAGGAGATATACTTGAAGTACGGTTGTGTACTTGGTGAACTGGCAGCGTGTTACTGACTGGTTGGAGAGGTGAACATCAATTCTGTATTGGAGTTGATTGTTGTGACCAAGAGAGAGAGGGAAGAAGGTCTTGAGGCGTGGCGAACCTTTAAGGTGGAGGAAGAAGTGGCATCTTCCTTATTGTATATTCTTCTGAGTGATTATTAATACAATTGTGTATTGTCTCTCATATTCCTGTGTTGTTTCATATTTCTAGTTACTTATTGATTCTAGTATAATTCCGTGTTTAGTTGCTTATACAAGAAGTAATCATATGTGATCTAATTGGTAGAGCAAGATCTTGACTAAGTAGGCATCGGAGCATGTTTATTGTTCTAGGATCCTTAACAAGTTGTATCAAAGCTTTTGGTTGGGTTACTAACAGGTGGTTTCAGATCTGATAGTGTTTGTTGATTACAGTTTACTCACAGGTGTTTCTGATTGAGTGGGAGTATAGCAATGGCAGAAGAAAGTAAGCTACGAATGGAGAAACTGAATAGCACGAATGGTCTGATTGATGGAAAGAAAGAGCAGGTAAGTAAAGATTGTTGGTTGGTTGCATATCAACAGGGAGGAGCAAATGTTGCAGGAGATGTTGCACAGGATGTTCTGGATAAAGTGGAATCTTGGTTCACAGATTCTTTTGCATCTTTCCATGCAGTTCGAAATAGAGCATCTTTTCATGGGTATGACTTTGGAGAGATTTATTTAGGAGCTGGAAAGCCTTGTCAGATTATTGACGAAGGGGAAGTGAAGCTGAAATTGCAGATGGATGACACACAGTGGTTGAAGGAAGTCATGCAGGTACCAGTCTTGGAGATGAGTCTAATTTCTTCAAGAAATTTGGGTGATTAGAGATGCACTGTAATTCTCACAGCGGATACACTTGAATTAGATGGTGGTAATAAAGTAGATATCATTTATCTATCTACTTATATTGTTGATTCACCTTCTGTTGCAGAGATGTGGCTTCATAGGCTTAGTCATATATGTAGAAGGAGAATGCTAGTTTTGAAGCGAAAGACAGATATTTTTGACAAGCTAAAGAACTGAAAAGCCTTGGTGTTCATGGAGGAGATGACGGACAGAGATCAGGTGAGGAGACTGAATTATTTTGAGTAGGGCTATGTTGATTTGATTAGGATTTTAATCCATGGAGAGCTCGCGGGTAAAAAGTTATCACTCATAGATGAACACAGGTAACAACGTCGGTCATATAGTAACCGACGTTGGCAACAGAAAGACCGACGTCGGTCATAATGTAACCGACGTCGGCAGAAAAGATACTGGCATCGGCCAGGGAAATGACGGCGACAGTCAGGGTTAGTGCAGGAAACCGACATCGGTCGGGAGCAGACTGAGAGATGGCCGAGATCGGTCACTGGAACGGATATTAGGCGGACATCAAGCTGTCAACAAGTCTCAAACGCTCATGTCGAGGTCAGAAAGGGTAAATGAACCTCATATTCGTTGTTCACCTTCTTTATGTTGCCTACTGATGGTCAAGAACTAGGAAGATGCGAAGAGGCAATGCAGGTAGAATCCAGATACAGTGGAAGCTTGGCATGGATGAGGAGTGTGAGTCCTTGTAGAAGAACCAAACACGTATTCGTTGGTAGAGTTGTCAGCTGGAAGAAAGCACTCAGAGACGGAATGGATTCCCGTTTTAGAGAAGAGAGTGGATGGATACATGAGACGGAAGGCCAAGGCATATGGTCTTGAAGAAGCTGCAGGACAGTGGTACAGGTTTTGACAGGTGGATGACTAAGCATGGCTCCAGTCAATGTCAGTGTAACTATTGTGTTTATCTTACCAGGTGGATAATGATTGCAACATTATTCTGTTACTGTATGTGGGTGATTTGCTAGCAGGTTTGTACATACAGGTTTTGCTGAGCTAAAGGTAAGGTTAGTTCAGAGGCGTGTCATAAAGAATTTGGAGCAGCGAAATTCTTTGGCATAAGAGTCATGGAGATTTTATCTCCAGTGGGAGCTGATGTGAAGACGGTGTTGGCGAGGTTCATTACGCAGGATGTAGAATCAGAAAGCACACCAAGGGCTGGACAGTTCAAGCTTAGCTTGAAACAGGGTTCGAAATCACATGAGGTCTATCGTAGGCCTAAATTTTCCCATTCAGTGGGGGTTGTCAAAAAGTATGGAGCCAATTCAGGGAAGGAGTACTAGAGGGCAGTTCAGTGGGACTAGCAGCAGGGATTCTTGTTATGCAGGGTCAAGTTCTTCACTACATGGATGTGTAGGTTCAGATGTGACAGGTTACTTGAATGACAGGTATAGCATCACAGATTGTGTGGTGACTGGTCTTCAGGATTGATCTTGAAGAGGAATACAAGACAGAGAATAATTTAGATGGTGTACAGGTACAGGTACAGGTGCAGCTATTTATCTCCAAGTTGGAGATTATTAGGTTGTGGAGCTAAAAGCTTCACCAAGATGCAAAAAGGAGAAGTTATGGAGGATGCAGAGTTGTGGGGAGATGCTGAACCAGTTGCAGGGAAACCGACATTGGTCTGATCAGCCGACGTCAGTCAGATGGTAGTGAGGAAGCAACTGGCATCGGTTACCAGTCGGCCGACATCGGTCTTGGAGGTGCCGACGTCGGCAACCTGTGCGTGAACAAGCAGTTTGCATGTTGATCCTAGAGAGTCTATTTTTGGACTGTTAGTTTGCATGATGAAGGCTAGTCTTAGTCTTGAGTTGCATGTCTAATTATTGTAATTAGGTTAGTCTAATTATTGTAAGCATGAGATCTATATATGGACTCATGGGCTGTATTGTAAAAGTGTGCTAGAAAGCCATAGAGCTTTTAGAGAGAGCTAGTGTAGCTCCTCCTAGTTCCAAATGGGTGCTGAGTGTGTATGATCAGGGAGAGTTGCAAGGTCTGCAAGGTCAAGAGCTGATCCACTGGGGTACTGGTTGAAGAATCATAAGGACTTGGTGAGGCAAGGACAAGGGTTCTTCAGGGGTGTAGAGATATCTACATGGTGAGTAAGGTCAAGTGATTTGCAGGTAGCAGAGAGCAGGAGATCTACTTGGAGTACGATTGTGTACTTGGTGAACTGGCAGCGTGTTACTGACTGGTTGGAGAGGTGAACATCAATTTTGTATTGGAGTTGATTGTTGTGACCGAGAGAGAGAGGGAAGAAGGTCTTGAGGCGTGGTGAACCTTTGAGGTGGAGGAAGAAGAGGCATCTTCCTTATTGTATATTCTTCTGAGCGATTATTAATACAATTGTGTATTGTCTCTCATATTCCTATGTTGTTTCATATTTATAGTTACTTATTGATTCTGGTATAATTTCGTGTTTAGTTGATAATACAAGAAGTAATCATATGTGCTCTAATTGGTAGAGCAAGATCCTGACTAAGTAGGCATCGGAGCATGTTTATTGTTCTAGGTTCCTTAACAGATATTACTGGATTTAATGTCTCGGTGCACAACACATTCATCATGTCAGAATATAGAGAGCATGCAAAACAAGAACTAATAGTGTCAAATTGGGAATTATAATAATTAGATTTTCTCATACACATATATACAAGGCGTATGGCTTCTATATCTTATGTGGAAATAGGAGTAGGCATAAGTTGTATTAGGAGACCTATATCATATTATGGAATCATAAATGGATAAATTGGACCTCTTCATGGATTCTAATGTATTCTATTTCATGTTTAGTCATTAGAGGAATAATATGTGTCTAATATATTTTTCCTATCTTATATACAAGACCTAATTATATAGCTTTAACTCTAGGTTTAATAAAATACTTAAAAGTGGATTTGTACATGACCTTGTCTAAGATATTAGTTTGAAGTTGATATTTATCGTATAATTTTTAAGGCTTCAAAGGATGGGAATAGTTTGTAAGTGTACCTTTAGTTACATATTCTATATATTCAATCTATGGTGTTGATGTAGTACATTATCCTTGATTGAATATACTTTATGTTAGATCTCTCATGGGCATTTCATAATATCCTCCTACTTCTACTTCATTGAGGATATTATCTTTTGATCATGAAACTAAAGAATAATGGATCTCCAAAGAAACTAAAGTAATTTATACAAGATCAATAACCTAAAGTGATTTCATACTTCAATTCAGTTTAGCCACTTATTATAAGAAAGAAGAAAGCATGAATTTGAATTTTAATGCCCTATATGGTATCTTGTGTCTATGAATCTATATAGGGTAGCATGTGTAGAAATTAACAATTGCTACACATGATGCGCCCAAGCGTCTTTTTGCTACAGTAATTTATTGAAAGAAACAGATTCTATTGATCTTCAATTTTCCTTGCTTACAATGATGTGCCCAAGCGTCTTTAAATAGATTTGAATCCATACAATAATTAGAAAAATAAACTCAAGACAAACTCAAGACTAAAATTAGTCTTTACATGCAAACTAACTCTTTAACAAATACTCTAACAGTTTAACTAACTGTTTGCTAACTAACTGTTCACTAACTAATTGTTCACAACTGTAGCTTAAGTGCTTGCATGTGTAGAAATTATTTTGGGTTTCTAACACTCCCCCTTAATTTCTACCATTTACAAGTTTAGCATTTACTATGCCTAAATTTTGTCTCAAATAATCAAAGGTCTCTTTTGGTAATGCCTTTGTAAATATATCTGCTAATTGATCTTCAAATCTGCAGAAGTCCAGATGGATTTCTCCATTGTTCACTAATTCTCTGATAAAGTGAAATCTTGTATCAATGTGCTTGCTCCACTTGTGAAACACATGATTTTTTGATAAAGCAATTGCTGATTTGTTATCATAGAAGATTGGTGTTGACTCCTTCTATGCCTGTAATAAATCTTTTAATATTCTTCTCATCTAAGTTGCTTGACATGCTGCTGATGTGGCTGCAACATACTCTACTTCAGCTGATGAAAGTGTCACTATAAGTTGCTTTTTAGATACCCATCTGACCACACTTGTGCCTAAAAGAAAGGCATATCCAAAAGTACTCTTCCTATCATCAACACTACCTGCAAAATCACTATATGTAAAACCAATCAAACTAAAATCGTTAGTTGTGGAATATAAAATTCCATAATCTGTAGTTCCTGCCACATATCTTAATATCCTTTTACCAACTTGCCAATGTGAGTCTTTCAATGACTCCATGAATCTTGAGATTAAACTAACCTCATAACTGATATCTGGTCTAGTAACTGTAAGATACATCAAACTACCAACTAGCATTTTGAATATTGTAGAATCAACATTGGATCCTTTGTCTTCTTTGCTAAGTTTTGTCCCTGTAGCAACTAGTGTAGGTGCCGGTTTACAATTCAGCATCCTAAATCTCTTTAACACATCCTTTGCATATTTAGTTTGACAGATAAATATTCTTTTCTCTGATTGTTCAACTTCTATACCCAAAAAATACTTCATTAATCCCAAATATGTCATTTCAAATTCTTTCTTCATTGCTGATTTAAAAGTGTCTACAGACAAATTTCCAGTAAAAATCAAATCATCAATATATAAATACACAATCAAAATCTGACCTTCTTTGTTGATTTTTGTGTACAAAGTAGGCTCACTATCGCTTCTGTTGAATCCATTGTTTATCATATAAGAATCAATCCTACTATACCATGCTCTTGGTGCTTGCTTAAGACCATAAAGAGCCTTCTTCAATCTGTAAGCTTTTTCTTCATGTCCTTGTACTTCATAACTTGTGGGCTATTTCACATATACTTCTTCATCTAGAAAACCATTCAAGAATGCTTATTTTACATCTATTTGATATACATACCAATTATTTTGAGCTGCTATTGATAATACCATTCTTAGAGTATCCAGTCTAGCAACTGGTGCAAATATTTCATTATAGTCAACTCCATGTTCTTGTGCAAAACCTTTTGCTACTAACCTTGCCTTGTGATTTTCTACATTTCTATCTTCATCAAATTTAGTCTTATAAACCCATTTGACTCCAATACAATCCTTACCTTCAGGTAAAGTAGTTAGATCCCATGTCTGATTTCTTTCAATAGCATTCAAATCTTCATCCATTGCTTTTAGCCAATGTTTCTCATTAACTGCTTCTTCATAATACATAGGGTCATGAGTGAAAAGAACAAAATTTGAAACCAAATCTAATTTCTCTTCTTCTTGATTATAAATCTCATTCAAACTTCTCATTTTCTTACCTTTCAATATTGCTTTTAAAGTAGCAAGAGTTGGATCTAATTCATCACTTACTTGTGAATTTGGAGTAGGGTGACATGCATGACTAGATGATTCACCTTGTTCAAACCTTCTAGGTGTTCTTATTGGAGTGCTTGTGCCTACTTGTGGAGAGGATTGTCCACCTTGCAAATTTTGTTCTTCAGAAACTTCATCATGTGGAATTGATGCTCCAACTGTGATGGTGCTACCATCCCATGCTTCTTCTTCCTTGAATTCTACATCTCTGCTTATAATCACTTGCTTTGAAATAGGGTTATACAGCTTATAAACTTTTGAATCTTCACTATAGCCAATAAAAATGCATTTCTCGCCTCTATCATAATATGCTACACAACCAAAAATTCTGAAATGATATACACTATATTTCTTACCACTCCACGCTTCTTGTGGAACTCGATCTTTGACACTCTTTGTTGGGCTTCTGTTCAGAATATACACTGCACATGCTATTGCTTCTACCCAATATTCATTTGACAAGTGTTTAGCTTTCAACATGCTTCTTGCCATCTCCATGATTGTTCTATTCTTTTTTTCTGCTACACGATTTTGCTGTGGTGTGTACCTTATAGTCAATTGTCTTTTAATTCCATGATATCTGCAAAAATCTTGAAATTTATTAGACATATATTCACCTCCTCTATCTGATCTAAGTACCTTGATATAACGGCCACTCTGCTTTTCAACCATTGCCTTGAATTTTTTAAACTTTCCAAAAGCTTCAGATTTTTTTTTGAGAAAGTAGATCCAAGTCTTTTTGCTAAAGTCATCAATGAAGGTTATAAAATAAGTACCACCTCCAAATGATGGAGTTTGCATTGGTCCACATAAATCACTATGGACTAACTCCAATATTACCTTAGCTCTATATGAGCCTCCTACTGGAAAGCTTTCTCTATGCTATTTTGCCAGAATACAACTATCACATGACCTTCCTAGTTGTTATATTGGTGGTAAACCTTTCACCATATTTTTTTTCTGTAACAAATTTAAACCTCCAAAATGTAAATTTCAATACCTTAAGTGCTATAACCATGATTGGTCTAGCTGCATGGATTTGAAGTGTGCTTCCTCTTCTTCTTGGATGCACTGAATATGAAGAGGAAACATGCGATTCTTGGTCATCTCCACTTTTTCTTTTAACCTGTCACTTGGAAACTTGTCCAAAGTTGTGCAAACATTATCTATAAAAGATACTCTATAACCTTTTTGCACTAATTGACCAACACTCAAAAGATTATGTTTTAGTCTAGGTACAAAATAAACATCAGGTATAAACCTTCTTTCACCATTCTTGGCCAAAAAATTTATGACACCTTTACCCATGACATATACTATGATATCATTTCCTAATTTCACTTCTGATTTTACAGAATCATCAAGACTACCAAAAAAAATTTTATTTCCTGTCATATGATTACTGCATCCACTATCTAAGAATCAAATATCTTTAGCCTTTTCTTGAGTAACATTACAAGTAAGAAACATGCTACCAGGATTAGAACTAGATTCACCTAGATTAGAACTAGATTCACCTGTGTAATTAGCATTCTGCTTGTATATATATCCTTGTTTACTTCTGTGGTCACTTGCATAATGACCATATTTCTTGCAGTAATAACATTGAACATTAGATTTAACAAACCTCTGTGAACCTTGCTGTGAGTGGTTGTTGCCACGTCCTCTACTACTGTAGTTTTGATTATTGTTCTCTTTTTCATCTGAATTATTCTTTCCATATCGGCCTCTGCCTCTTCATCTGAAGCTTAACCCGGCTCTTCCTCTTCCTCTGCCAACTAATACCTGTGACTTAAAAGCATTCTCAAGAGAAGTGTTATTCCTATTCATTCTGGATTCATGTGTTAATAAAGAACCCATTAATTTATCTACAGATAATTGTTCCAAATCCTTGGTTTCCTCAATAGCTACAACTATAGCATCAAATTTACTGGGTAAACATCTGAGTACTTTCTCTATGATCTTCTGATTCGTCATAGTTTCTCCATTAGATCTAATTTGATTCACTATATTCAAAACTTGACCCATAAACTGGGCTATAGATTCTGATTCACTCATTTGCAAATTTTCAAAAGTTCTCCTAAGAGATTGCAATTTAGCAATTTTTACCTTCGTATTACCTCTATAGGTAGTCTCCAGGATTTTCCATGCCTCTATGGATCTTGTTGTTGCTGCAACTCTGCAAAATATAGATTCATCCAATGCATGTTGGATGAGAAATAAAGCTTTTGCATCTTTCTTCTTGTTCTCTTTAAGCTGGTCCTTTTGTGCTTGATTTAACACTAGATGGCCTGCCTCGTCCTGTGGTTCTACAAAACCACTCTCTACCAAATCCCATACATCTTGTGAGCAAAATAAAGTTCTCATCTTAATTGCCCAGAAATCATAATTCTTACCATCAAAAATGGGAATTTGAGGCTGTAAAATACTATTGTATGCTGCCATTTCTCACTCTGAAATGGCTTTCTGGTCGTTGTTTCTGACACAAAGTCACCGACGATAGTTAAACTGCCGCGGTTGGTCACTAATACTGCCGACGTCGGTTAAACTACCGATGTCGGTAACTAATACTGACGTCGGTTAAACTGCCGATGTCGGTCACTAATACTGCCGATGTCGGTAACTAATACTGCCGACGTTGGTTAAACTGCCGACGTTGGTCTCTGCGCTCCCTGCGGCTCTTCTTTCACTCTCTGACTGCGGCTGCTGCGTGCTTCTGCTGTCTGCACACTTTCGCAATCTATGCTTCTCCTTGTGCTTCTGCTGCACAAATCCTTACCAAGCTCTGATACCAATTTGTTAGAATATAAAGAGCATGCAAAACAAGAACTAAAACAAATAAATAAGAACTGAACAATTGCTACAGCAATTTCTTGAAAGAAAGAGATTCTATTGATCTTCAATTTTTCTTGCTTACAATGATGCGCCCAAGCGTCTTTAAATAGATTTGAATCCATACAATAATTAGAAAAATAAACTCAAGAATAAAATTAGTCTTTACATGCAAACTAACTCTCTAACAAATACTCTAACAGTGTAACTAACTGTTCACTAACTGATTGTTCACAACTGCAGCTTAAGTGCTTGCATGTGTAGAAATTATTTTGGGTTTCTAACACATCCCATAACTCATGAAGATAAAGCAGTGCAGAGGTAATGACACAGTCGATTTTATACCTGCGCGTCCAATCTAACGCTCCTCTCCTTTCGCCAAAAAGGAGTTTGTCCAGACTTCCATTGGGCATGTACTCATAGACAAGTAGAAGTTGGGCTTTTTCATGGCACCACCCCAACAGTCGAACCAATTTGCGATGCCTGAGACGGGTGATTGTAGTTATTTCTGCGAGATATTCCTTTTTCCCTTGCTTTGATCCTGCAGATATGCGCTTCACTGCAACAATTTCACCCGACATTATCAAACTCCCTTTATACACATCTCCGAATCCTCCGTGCCCCAGCTTTTCCTTTTCACTGAAATGATTGGTGCCTGAACTCAGCTCCGCGTATGTAAATTTGCGGGGAACATTATCCATTATCACCTTCATATCTGAGTCAATTTCTGATTCTACGTCTTCCATGTGCTCAGATGTTCTTGCATAGCGACGAATGAGAAAGCAGACCAAAATGACTTTAACCAGACAGGCGAAAGAAACCATTATTATGACAATCTTTGAAGAAATTTTGTTCTTCTTAGAAGGCTCAGAAATGACACTGGTGAAGCTCTAAGAAATCAGTCGATGAACCGCGCTTGAATTTCGAGATGCAGGTGAAAACCCCACCACAACATTTGGAGGAAGATTTTTTTTCAGATTTATTTCATATGACAAGTTTGTTGGTCCTTGACCATTAGAACTACATGAAACAGAGGCATTCAACTTATTTTCTTGGCCGTAATAAGCTATCAAAGCGTCCCATATATCACCGTCATTCATACTTTGATCTAGAGAAACATTGGCGACATATTCGATTCTATTGACATCAAATCCGACGTGATTGCCGTCTGAATCCCAGTCACTTTTAAATGTATCAAATTCAACAGCTACAAATTGGTTGGATTGGCTGTCCTTATTGTCTGGGTCAAAAAGGCCGAGGTTGCCACCATCTCCTATGTATATAACCTGGTACCCGGATTCTAGAGGCGCCATGAAGAACGCAAGTCCACTTCCATTTCGAGTACTTGGGTTCCACTTGATTTGAAAATGAAAATGTGTAGTGAAATTGCAACGGTATTAGTAGAAGCACTCCATAACGGAATTGTTTCGTTGTAAGCAGCTTTCCCTGCACTTCCATCGCCTTCTAAGCCCCTGCTGCTGTTCGTAAGTTGGACTATATAGGTTTCAGGTTCCATGAAAGCATTCCCGCTAAATCGAACACGATCTGCAGTGGATGCATTCAGTTGGAAGGAATCTTCCACATTTTTTGCTTCAACTATTGAAACTGGTAATATGAGACAATGCGATATAACACAAAAGACAACTACTATTAAAAGATTGATAGCCATTAGAGGATAGGTTTTTTAAGGCAAATGGGCTTAATGAAGGAATACTCTTACAAATGCTTCCACCGTTTCAGTTTGCTTCACACAAAAGGAAGCACGTCATTAGAACACCAAGTGGGTTCCCCGGTGGTCCACACCCAGAGAGAACATTACAGCCAGGCAATACATTTTTGGAATTAGAATCTTACACCGTTGATTTGCTGCAATATATCACCATCTCTGTCTAGCTGTTGTAGCGTTATATTTATCTGAATTTAAGTGAGCGAAACTCTGACTTGACTTGCATACGATATAATTCCACCCAGAACTTTCTGGCATCCCTGGTTACGTTGCATTGTCTTTTCTAAGATATTCTTGGAAATAAGCCAAAGAATGGCAGTGCACGGGTTAAATTATGGAATGAATAGGTGTACTGGCAAAACCCAAAAATATTATAAAAATATATATATGGTAGATATATATATTTTACTCTTTCATGTTTCATTCTTTAGGGTTAAATTTTTCCTAACTTCGGAAGAGTAATGTTGACAGGGAAATAAAATTGTTGCATGACGCGGCGCGCGCACCAACATTCGAAATTTCTGTATTTTTTAATATTTTCTATGGACCACTGCGTGCCATTAGATTAAAATCGAGTTACCTATTGTATATGAGTAATTTACAATCATGTAACGGGGACACCCTAAATTAGAAGTGGACCAGAACTCTCAATTACGCACTAGATAATTATAGGTACCACTTGAAGAAACTCAAATTGAATTCTTAAAAGAAGGTTTTTTATTTTTAATTTTTTTATAAAGTAAAGTAATAATTTTATTTTTTATTTTTTATTTTTTTTTTAATTTTTTATATTCTACATTTTTTAGGCAACATAATTTACCAAATATATTATTAATTATACATTATAATTAAAGGTACAGTTTAAAATTTAAAATTTAAATATTTTAAAAAATAATTAATAGAATAATAATGTTAAATTATTTCAAAATGATTTCAACTAAATTTTCACCCTTCCATATTAGTGTAAGTTTTTTTAGCTTTACTTACATGGTTATTAGTCAATTTGTTTAGGGTTGTTAAAGTTATTAGCAAAATATATACTTAATATATTTTTTAATTGTGAGTTAGTTGTTATATTTATGGCGATTTAATATTTTACTATATAATGTACCTTCTTTGTACTTCTTGATTGATGAATCAACTAATGAATATTAATAAAGGTCATTTTTGCGTTGTCTTCTTGCTCTCACTTATTTTAGGGTTTTCGTACAATCTGTAACATTCATACATCTTGGAGCAATCTAACATAGTATCACATCTCTAATCTAAAGGCCATTATGTCATTTAAAAATCTTTGGTGAGATATTTTACATGCATGCATTACTGGTAGTTTCTTGCTTTTTTGGTTTTCATAGGTTTAGTGGGATTTCTGAGAATTCGTATAAACTATATAGCCAAACTCTCCTATCACAAAACAAACAATGCCATCATATTCAAAAGGCATCAAAACGCTAAGATTGATTGTACACTTGACATAGATCTGTGATAGTGATTTTCAATCATTTTTGGAGGGTTTTAAGGCATTTTCAAGCATTTCATGTATTTTCATACTACATGAGTCTCAAATTAGGAACATATTTTTTTGGGGGGTTTTTTTTTATTTCTCAAATGGGTTCTTGTTAGATTTTATGGAGGCTACACCAAACGTGCAGATTTGGGCATTTTCCAACTTTCACAGGTTTTCTAGAATCTAATAAGAAATTTTGCTAGTTTGGTGAGTATTCACCCTTGCTCAAACACATCCCATGTTTTGACCCCCTATTTGCACGTTCGTCAAGTTCTAACCCTCATGCATATACGACCTACAGATTCTAACACCCTTGTCAGGACCTTCGTCAAGTTCTATGACCCCTATCTGCTCATTTATAAGTGTCTATACCTCCTGTCAGCACCTTCATCATGCTTTGTGACCTTTAATTACATAGTTGTTGAGTCCTGCGACCCTTTTTACACCTTCATCACATTTTGTCAACTGTGCTTACACCTCTATTGGGGTCTGTTGACCGTGCCAGCACCTCCATCAGGTTCTACCAACCATGATAGTACTTTTGTTGGGTTCTATCGATTGTGCCAACACCTCCAACGAGTTTCATCAACCATGCTAGAACCTCTATCGGGTTCTACCCCTTATGTACTCAATCCTGGTGGGTTTTACCGATGTGTTAATACCATTATTAGGTTTCATCAACCTTGCTAGTAGGCCTATTAGGCTCTGCCACTTGTAGAAGCACACCCCAAATTCCACTAGCCTTATTCTATACCTTGTGATGTGTGTGCAACTTTCAAATTTAACATAATGTTTTGTGACACTATTAATTTCAAAATTGGTGTATAATTGGTATTTTTTAGATAATGTCACTCCCACATCCATCACATCAATCAGAAAGGGAGGGGAAGAGCACCCACAATAAGGCTTATCCCTTGGTCATATGGTGTGGTCATATGAGGTAAGCACTTATATTTGCCTTTAGCCCTTGGTCATATGAAAATTACGCCCATAGTCACTTCAAACCCAAAAATGCACAACTTTTAGTCAAGAGAGGCTTAATTTTTTTTTTTTTGAAAGTTGATGCATAAAAATTTACTTCATAGAAGTTGATAAAAAAATTCACCACTATTTGCCACTAGAATTTTCATACGAGCATATTTTCAAATGGCTATAACTTTTGATTAGTAACTCATATTTGAGTGGCATATTATTTAAAAGTAATGTTTTTGCATTTTATATGTAATCATGACATTTTTGGTTCTTCTACAATTACCTATTTTTCATCTATTGTAAATTTTTGGGTGCATTATCGATAGAGCTCGATGTCCCTCTAGTTTCTTATACTTGCACACTTATTGCTCAAGATGCATCTCAAATGTGTCTGACATCTATATGAGTGTGCTTGTATCTATAACATTATGCAGGGTCACTCTTGATAATTCTAAGAGAGTATTATGTGGTGTTGTGCATTCTTTAGTGTCTCTTAAATTACATATTCCCATTTTTTTTATTGTATTGATTCTTTCACTTATTGCTCATTTAGATGCATTCTCAGTTGTGTCTAATATACTCTTCATGAGCATGCATTTTTCTTATAACTAGGGGTCATCACAATTTATTGTGCAGTGTTACACTTCTTTAGTGTCTTCTCTTAGTCATGTCAACTTCACTTTAGAGACACTCATGGAGGAAAGTTGATTCTACACCAGTGATTCCTCTTAGATACACTAACTATGCTTCTCAACATGCTTACATAGAGTACTTGCTCATAAGAAAGAATCATACTCCATTCCTATGTGGACATATTCTTCCACTTATAAATTGGGACAATTCAAGAAGTGGGATAACACTTGTGACAAGGTTTTTGACACCTTATTATTACCTAATTATATGGATCTTCAATGTCATATGGAATAAATAGCATGTTCTTATATTATTTAAAGCATCTAACAATTTTTTTTAGATTTCTTACTAAGATTTACATCACACCTCATCCTTAGCTTGTTATTATCTCTTTAGAAACTGCTACACTCCCTCTTACTCCTAGTTCTTATGATGACATATCCATGGTAGACAATGATTTTCCTTCAGTTGAGCCACCACTATAGGATAAGATTATGTCTAACATATGTTGTTCCATTACAGACTCTATTTCCATTCTTGTGCATGATGTTGTTCTTCTACAACCATCAAAAACTAGTAATTTAGAGGACTCTATTATTTATGGTGAGAGTACACCTTATGAGAACATATATGACTCTTCTCTTCCTATGGATATTCAGTTTATAGATCCATATGAATCATCCAATGTCTCTTCTTCATATTTGAGGGTTATTAAAATGTGCTCTCCACTTCACATGGATATTCCTTCAACAAATGTTCCATGACATTATTCTTTATCAGACTTGTTGTCCCCCAAAAATATCACTCATTTTTGGGACAACATTTGAACTATTTTGGTCTTACAGACCAAAATTCTCTCTTCCCTTTTCAAAATTTGTCATAAGCATTCAAATTCCTCATTTTTCAAGCTTCTCATAAATCTACAGACTCTGCAGGCTTAAATCTATGGACTCTGCAGGCTTAAATCTACGGACTCTGCAAGCTTAAATCTACGGACTCTGCAAGCTTAAATCTATGGACTCTATAGGCCAAGTTCAATGGGCTTTACAGGTTGAAATCTATGGACTCTTTCAAGGTTAGGGAAAAATACGGACTTGGTTTCTACGGACTCTGCAGGCAGGTTCATTTCTACAAGTTCAAAGGCTTCTGCAGGTGGGTTTAACCAAAATAATCAGTTTCTAACACTTGGTCATTTTCAAGATTGGTTCAGTGCCTTAGTTCAATCAAAAATGTCTATCGACAAGCATTCAAGTAAAAGAGACTTGAACCATTGAACCGTTGAACCGTTGAATCACTTTGGTTCAAAGGTTCAATGAGTTCAAGGTTCAATCGGTTCAACGCTTTCAGTTCAATCGGTTCGTCCGCTTTGTTTCAACATTTTGGTTCATCCTTTGGTTCAATCAAATGGTTCATCAGTCGGTTCAAGGCTTTGTTTGAACCATTGAACCAAAACTTGGTTCAACGGTTATTTCATCACTTTAGTTCAATCAAATGAACCATCGGTTTGAACCATCAGCTTGAACCATTTTGGTTCAAAGCCTTGGTTTAATGAAGAGGTTCAACATCTTGTGGTTTAATGGAGCGGTTCAATGACTTGGTTCATTCAATTGAACCATCGGCTTGAACCATTTTGGTTCAAAGCTTGGTTCAATGTTTGGTTCAACCAAGCGATTCAACGCCTTGGTTCAATAGAGTGGTTCAACAGCTTGGTTCAAAGGAGCGATCCAATGTAAAAGTTCAAAGAGCCTCTCGAAGGACAAGTGCCCTTGCGAAGGGCACTTGGTTGACAAAAACACCCTTTGAAAGGGTCATTTTTGAAGAAGGCCGCAAAGGTAAATTCCTTCAGAAATCTTGTTTAAGGCAGACAGTCATAATTCTTTCAGAGTTTTATCGAAAGGAATTCCTTCGAATAAAAAGTCTAAAAGAATTCAAGAAGCGGATACGGGCAAAAATCCCGAAGAAATAACCAAGGCAAAAGTGATAAGAACATTTTCCGCAGACTTTTTGTCCGTGGGAAATTTCCACATACTTTTTGTCTGTGGGAATCTGTCTAGGGAAAATGCCCGTAGGAAACCCGTGAAAGGCCGCTGAAGGACCCCGAAGGGTAGGTGCCCTTGCGGGGGACTCCCGGCTGCCGAATAGAAGGACACTTCCCCGAAGTTGAAGGGTCACCTTCCCTTTGGGGAGATGTAAAACAAGAAGCCTGAAGGCCATTCAAAGATCATTTCTTAAGGCCCAAAAGGGCAGTTTCTTTCCAAAAAAGTGCCAAATAGAAAAGCCAAAGAAGGACCAAGGGGTGACGTGCTTGAAGACGTCAAATTCAAGATAGTGAACTAGCCGTTGAAAACATAGTGACGGGCGCGGGAATGTCAATTTTAAAGCTCATAAAATAGTTGTTGATCCTTTAAACCTACAAACTTGAATGCATTCATAAGCTTTAAGGCCAAGACCAGCAAAAAGCAAGGAAGGAACAGACCAACAAATTGAATCCAGGACCCGATTCAATTAACTAGAAAAGGAGGAATGATGAAGGTAGGATCAGATCGCCAGGTGGACATTAAAAGTTGCAAACTTTCAATGGCGTGACTTGTTTCTTTGCATTGATAAAATCAAATGGGTAAATGACCCTAAGTTCCAGCCTGTCTTCTTAACAGATTCCCATGCAATATGATGTGTTACTATTTTTGAGTCCTTGAAGAGGCTATATAAGGGACTCTCTTTTATTGTAATTGGATCTCTTTTTGACAATCAGAATGAAACTCTGCCCAAATTGAAAGGCACTTTTGAGACTTTGAGCTCAGTTTGTTTATCATATTTTGTTATTGGAATAAGAAAGCAAGTGGTTTTTCAGACTTTGTGTTGTAATATCTTTGTTGTTGAGGAAACTGTTCTTATGTCTTTTTCCTTAATATATCTTCTATTCCTTTAATTCAACAAGTAAAACTACTGACAATAGTCAAGAAGGTGTCCTGAAGAGTCAACTATGGAGAGACTTTGTGCCCCCATAATTGCCTTTAGTGTGTTTTCTTTTCATTTCTGTGTAAAAGACCTTGGGGCGAATTTGTGCCCTCATTATCCTTTGTATCTTACTCTTGAGCAATTCAGGTGGAGACTTTGTGCTGCATCTCGATTTGCTAGTTATTACATCCTTTACTACATTTTGATGTTACTACCAGGAGTATTCTTGTGGTTTGTTGAATAGTAATTCTGAAAGAAGAGGAATGTTTTCTGTCATTTCCCTTGAGTTTTTCCTTTGATTTGCACACATCATCTCTAAAGAAATAGAGATGGATGGTTTGTCCTACCCTTGAGTATTATTTTCTATATATATATATATATATATATATATATATATATATATATATATATATATATATATATATATATATATATATATATATATATATATATATATATATATATATATATATATATATATATATATAGCATACCTATAAGGAACCTCCCCTTGATGAGAGGAGAGATCAGTCCCCTTCTGATGTGGTAAACCTACACATTTGGATGACTAATCTTCCTACTTTGGCTGATAAGACCTATTTTATTTATCAGTACGCTAATAGACAAAATATTCAACCAACAAGACTCACCTATACTTGATGACACTTCTAAGCCTAAATACATTTACAAGACTGAGGACTCTTATTCTAGTACAAATGACTATAGTAATTATGGGTTCACGCCTCCACTATCTCCTTGTCACCTTTCAAATATTGAAGAGGTATTTCTTGATCAACCTATCTCTAGTATATTTATGACATTATAGGGTGCAAGTATATTGATTCAAGACTCATCAAACATTGAGAAGTCTATTCCATAAGTATAAGGAATTTTGTAGTCTATTTAATTCTTTGCTTATGTTATACCATCATTGCATATAGTAGTTGTCCCTCTTACTATGCACGAGGAGAACAGTTCCTTGGTTGGAGTTCTATCAGGTAATTTGTGGACTCATTCACTATTCCAAAGATATCCACTCTTTATTTCACCTTCTTCTAATAGGTTCACTTTAATGGCATTACATTCAGTTCTTATGCATGATCTTGTTAGACCTATGCCACACTTTTAATTTAGGCCCTACTCAGAGTTTTTTGTATTGATGCCTACTTCATTTTCATTGTAGAATGGGTAGACTTCTAGTACACCATTCGTGTTCTTCCTTTGTCAAATGGAAAAAATATTATTCGACATAGATGAAGCTTCTTCAATCTTTAGGCAAAATATTTTGACAATGATATTCATCCTTTTACGAGATCTATTATAGGCATCTTTAGCATCTTCTATGTGGGCTTCTCTCTCTCTCTCTCTCTCTCTCTCTCTCTCTCTCTCTCTCTCTCTCTCTCTCTCTCTCTCTCTCTCTCTCTCTCTCTCTCTCTCTCTCTCTCTCTCTCTGTGTGTGTGTGTGTGTGTGTGTGTGTGCACGCTCTTACTTGTGGATGCATAAATAGTTGTGCTCAATGTCCTTAGAGCATGCACTTTCTCTCGATTTTCTCTATTTTGGAAAGGATTTTTATCCTATGAGTTTTCTTCTTTTCTTTATTTTATGGGAATTATATTGTGCTTGGGTACCTCATCATGTCTTATTTCCAACACCGAATTCTTCTACCCACTTAAACTATGTTTCAAAGGATGTTAGTGTAGGTTTTTTCCTACTTTTAATTTTACCTATATGATTGTTATTCAACCTATTTATGGTTTTTAAGGTCATTAGAGAAATGCACACTTAATATGCTTTCTAATTGTGAGTTGATTTTTTACATTTATGGTGACCTAATATCTCACTATATAATGCATCTCTTTTTTACTTTTTAGTTAATGAATCAATAGATGAATATTAATGATGTTCAATTCTTCTCTGCACTCTTACTCTCACCTATCCTAATATTTTCATACAATTTATGACATTCAAAAATCTTGGAACAATCCAAACATTCCATACCTCACATTTTTTAATCAACATAGTTATTAAATATGATGGATTTGAAGGCTTTCATAATTAATTTTAAGTTATTTAAATTCATCAAAATAAAATACATATAAATGATGGTATGCCATTTTATTTATTTTAAATTAAATTTATATTATAAACATATTTTATTATAAATTTCTATTCATTTTATAATTTTTAAAATTAAAATTAACATAATTTTTAAAATATTTATATGAAAATAGTATCGTTTATTATGTTTTTTAAATAGATAATTTATTATAATTTTATATTATTTTTCATATTTTTTCAATAACTTTTATTTTTTATATTTGAAGTCCACCAAATTAAATGTTTAGTACGAAATTTTTTATTTTATTTAAAATTACATATAATAATGAAAAATATTATTTTAGCAAAATCCCAAAACAAACACAAATCCCTAATATATTAAATATAATAAAATGAAATTAATATTTTTACTCTTATATTATTTTAAAAAATATATATTTTCATTTATTAATAATGAGATATTACATTTATTCTCAAAAATAATAATATTATAAAAATATTTTAAATTTAATTTAAAATAATTAATAAATATATATAATTTTAATTATATGAAATCACTATACTTGTATATTTGCAATATGAATCAAAAGAATGAGTATGATTCGTAACTTTAAGAATGAATTCCTTTCCATTATGTAAGACTTTGACTTGTTATAAGATAGATTCAACATTTTGTAATGAATTATAAAAAGTAAGGTGTGTCTTTTTATTAAGGATTTTTGTAACACGCACTATTTTATAAGGTAATTTGTAATTTAACTCTTTCACTTTAGTAGAAATGTGTGTGCGAACTTTAGATGATTTTATTTCATTATGCAGTTCTTTTTATGTAACTCGATTCCCCACATGGATGAATAAGACCCAATTTTCTTTTAATATTAAGGTTTCTTAACAAAACTAAAAATGATTTAAAAGAATGATAGAGTAGCTTTACTTTTAATAGATAAATAATAACTCTAAAATAATATATATTAGACTTCTTAATTGGTTAGTTGTTATATTAATTGAGACATATACATCTTAAATCATAAAATATAATTGTAAATTTGCTTGGATTTGGCTTGATGTAAAAAATATATCCTCTCATATGTGACTAAGAATTTTATTTTAAATATATTGTATCAAAAAACCTCTGTGCTTTTAGATGAATGCTTTAGGATTTGTTAGGGAGGGAAAGAAACCAATCAAGTGCACACCCCATTAGAATCTTAGAAAAAAAATTCAATAACATCCGAGTATTATTGTAAGTATTTATGGTATTTCAAAAATCTTTAGGATATAGGTAAGGGTCTCCACTTCCATCAAATGTAGAAAATTGAGGCATTTGGAAGTTAGGAGTAAATTTGTATAAAACATATTGCATAAAATAGAATTATCATAGACTACATTGAAGTCAACCCAATTGTGAAATGCTTTACTTTCTAAGAATAAGTGATGTGATTTATCCTAGAAAACACGATAACATGCATTAAGAATATGGATTTTTGGGAAGGCATGTTGAGGTTCTGAAGAGGCTCATTTAATGGTTGAATTAGATTATTAATTTTAGTAATTGGAATACCATTTCTAATAGGATAAGAGAGTGGAAGGAGAGGTTAGGTGTGCAAGGGTAAGGTTCCTCATTTTTTATGGTAGGTGACAATTTAAGAGAGAGTAGATAGTCATTTTTAGTATGCTCTTTACTCTCTAAATTAATATTCAAGGAAGAAGGTGGAGGAGGATACCGAAGAAATATCAAAGAGAATCTAAAGGTTAATTTAAAGAGGGATCTAGATATAAATCCAAAGAAGGATTCAAAGATGATTCAAGAGATAAATCAAAAGAGGATTATAGAGGTGAATCAGAAGAGGGATTTAAGGATGACTCATGAGGTAAATCCAAAGAGGGATCTATAGGTGAATCCAAAGAGGAATCTATAAGTCAAACCAAGGAAGAATCTATTGGGTCAACATTGTTTTTAAATATTTTAAATTTATTGAAAATATGACTCACCTTCCAATTAAATTAAATGAAACACACACACACACACACACACACACACACACACACACACACACACACACACACACAGATATATATTTGTTTCATATATATAAACTCACACAAAAGATTAATTATGCAGCACCGTGAAAGCAAAGTTAAAGTGCTCAGCTTTACCAACATACCATAATACCTAAATATTTTATTTTAAATTCATTCATCATTACAATTTTGAATTCATCCTTCATCTTAGAATTGTTTCCCATATACAACAAATCATCAAAATACAAACTTATAATAAGGATATCATTACCTTCTTGCTTTTAGTAAAGAGAAGACTCAATTTTGTTTCTTTTGAATCCATTTTGCTGAAAATATCCATCAATCCTTGCATAACATACTCTAGGTGCTTGTTTGAGACCATACAAAGTCTTATTCAACTTGTAAACTTGACATTCTTTACATTGCACTTCAAAACCTTATGGCTGTTCTACATAGACTTCTTCTAAGTACCCATTTAAGAAGGTACTTTTCACATCTATGTGATATATGCTCCATTTCTATTGAGCTTCTAGTGAAATCATCATTCTAATAGTCTCTTGTCTTACTACTAGTATAAATGTCTCTTCATAATCTATGTCATTCCTTTGTGTGAAGCCCTTATCAACTAACCTTGTCTTGTGTCTTTAAACACTCCCATCACTATTATACTTAGTCTTATAGACCCATTTAGTACCAATATTTTTCTTGTCATATGAAACCTTTGTAAGCTCCCAAGTATCATTCTTGTGAATAGAATCTATCTCTTATTGCATTGCTTACACCCAAACATCATCAGTACATGCATCTTCAAAACATGATGGTTCAAAATCAACTTGTGTAATTAACACATAACTTACTGTCTCACCTCTTGGATGTTCTTCAAGTGATTGGATTTTTATACACTGATAAATATCACTCAAGGTTATTACCTTTCTTGAAGAACTAGGAATTGAAACATGAGATGCGCTTGTAATACATGCACTAGATGATGGGCTATTTAATGGACTTGTACCACTAGGCATTGAAGTACTTGTGGAATGCTCATTAATAATATCATCATAATTACCATCAATAAAAATATACTTAGACTTCTCAATATTGACTTTATCTTTATTATGACCACACACTCCCCCTTCATCAAAACTAACATCTCTTGACACAAGTCCACTATTAGTGATAATATTATAAAGCCTATAGGATTTGCTTTATTCACTATACGTAAAAAATTACAAGACTCACACTTTAGATTTAATTTCTTCTTTTTTTGATCAACTACATGAACATTAGATAAACAACCAAAACTTTGAAATATCTGACATTAGGATTCTTTTCATACCATGCTTCATATGAAGTCATGTTTTCAAGTGCACTAGTGGGACTTTAATTGAGAATATATATTGCTATAGTAAATGCATCACCCCAAAAAGAGTTGTTCAATCTCTTTGTTTGTAACATGCTCCTTGCCATTTGAACCATTGTACGGTTTTTCCTTTCTACCACACCATTTTGTTGAGGAGTGTACATAGTTCTGAGTTACCTTTTAATGCCATTCAAGTCACAATAATTCATAAAATCATTTGAATAGAATTCATCTCTATGTTCAGTCGTTAAGCACTTTATTCTATAACCACTTTTATTCTTGAAAAGGGATTTAAATCTCTTAAATTTATCAAATGCTTCGCTTTTTTTCTACAAAAAATAAACCCAACACTTTCTTGAATAATCATCAATAAATGTAATGAAATATGATAACTTACCCAAAAATTTTGTTTGCATAAGACAACAAATATCTGAGTGAACCAATTGAAGTGGATGATAAACCCTCCATGCACTACCTTATAGAAAGTTTTCTATTGCATGTTTTCCTTTAACACAACCTTCACAAAATTCCTTATGTTCTTCAACCTTTGGCAAACCATAAACTAATTCTTGTGGTGTTAGTAACTTCAAACTTTGAAAATTCAAGTGTCCATACCTAAGATGCCATAACTAACTTTTATCTTCATATGCCATATTTTTAAGGCTTTTATTATGCTCTCCAAATTTGAATAGAAACATCTTATTCTTAGACATAGGTACAATTGTAACAACCTTATTGCCTTGATTCTTATCTTAGATCGTGCATTGTGTATCATCAAAAACCACCTTATAGTTCTTTTCACATAGTTGTCCAATACACAAAAAATTATGTTTCAAATTTGGGGTGTAATAAATATCATAAATACTTTTCTCACCTTCTACAGTGTTCACCTTCACATTTTCTTTTGTTTCAACCTCCAAATATTTATCATCACCAAGTTTGATATTGGTATTAAAATTTCTATCCATTGTAGAAAACAATAGATTATTCCCTGACATGTGATTAGAACAACCTAAATCTAAATACCAAACCTCATTATGACTATTTTCAGCTTTGTCATATGAAATAAATAAATTTCATGATGCATCATTGTCCTCATTAGCATAATTAATGGTTTTATTTTTATTTCTTGCTTTTAATCTACATTCCCAATCAAAGTAACCATACCTGTGATAATAATAGCATTGAATATTTATTTTATCAATTCTACCTCTACCTTTAGCTCTTGCAACTAAAACACCTCTTCTTCCTTTGTATCCTTTTGAATAATTGTATCCTCTTGAATAATTGTAATTCATGTCTTTGCCTTGTATTTGATTTCTTTTAAAATTAACTTTGCCTTGTACATGGCTATTCTTATTGCTAGTGCTAGTACCTTCATTCTTTGTGATATTTAATTTTGAGGAAAAAACTTTCTCATCACTTTTATTTAATGTGTATCTTATTCTTTCTTCATGGGACACAAGAGATCCAACTAGGTGATCAAATTCAAGAGTATTTAAATCTTTGTTTTCTTCAATAGTTATGGCAACATGATTCCACCTTGGTGTTAGAGACATTAACACTTTTTTTACAACTTATTTATTTAACATTTCTCTAAGTGTAGCCATCTTATTAACTACATCCTGTACTCTTACACAGAAATCACTCACACTTTCATATTCTTGTGAATTCTCTCTTAAATGGTTACAATCTAATCACTTTGACTTTATCATTGCCTTGGTAAGATTCTTATAGAGTCTTCCAGGCATTCTTGGTTATTTTTGCACTTATAATTATTGAAAATAGGCTCTTTTTAGATCTATTTGAATATGAAATAAATATTTTGATTTTTCCTTCTTATCTTCCTTCCTGGCTTGCCTATCATTAGATGGAACAATGACCTAATCAACTGGTTCATGATAACCAGATTCTACAATCTTCCATAATTCTTTTCCTATCGAAAGAGTCATCATCTTGATACTCCAATAATCATAGTCATTACCACTAAATTTTGGGATATGAATACTATTAGAGTTTGATATGACCAATTATTAGAAAGATCTGAAACAAAAAACATCCACCCAAAAACCAAGGTCTGATACCAATTGAAGATTTTTAAATATATAAAAATAAACCACTACCGAGAAAGAAACTAGAAACTCAGCCAAATTTATTCAATATTCATAACTAGAAGAAATATAGAATAACCAAGTAAAAACTAATTATTTAAATTATTCAAATCATTCTCCATAATAATAAATATTAATTACAATGTATTAATAGAATTGCATGTGAACATGCTTTTCTAATTAATAAATAAAAATATTCTCAATTTATCTAAATAACAATTTGCATGAGATATAAACTAAATTTATCTCTAGCCTTTCAAAAACTTTATTTTAATATATATATATATATATATATATATATATATATATATATATATATATATATATATATTATTAAATAAATTGCATGATTGAAGCTACTGTAGAATTGGAGTCAACAATAATTAACCAATTATTTCAATGAGATTCCTTTTTTCCTTGCTTTGATCTTGTAAATATGCACTTCATCACAATAATTTCACTTAAATTTATCAAAATGCCTTTATACACATCTCTGAATCCTCCATGCCCCAACTTTTCATTTTTGTTGAAATGATTGGTCCCTGAACTCAGCTCTATGTTTGTAAATATGTGGGGAACATGATCTAATGCCTCATCCATGTCTGAGTGTTTCTCCCCATCCATATATGAGTGTTGTTATGATTCTTGTATCTTTCATCTTGTATAGCAATGAATGAGAAAATAGACCAAAATGACCATAACTAAGTAACATACATAAATGATTATTATAACTAATTTTGAATAAATTTACATGTTAGATGGTGGCATTGAAATTAGACTTGGAGGTGGCAAGAATGTTGTGCTCTCTTCACACGGATCCAAAATGACACTAGTGAAGCTTCAAGAATTTTGAGATGCAGCTGAAAAGCCCACCATAGCATTTTTATGAAGATATTTTGTCAAATTTATTTTATATGACAATTAGGTTGGTCATTGGATGTTAGAGCTACATGAAATAGAGTCATTCAACATCTTTTCTTGGCCGTAATAAGCTATCAAGGCATTCATTCATACTTTTATCAATAAAAACATTAGTGAGAGATTCGATTCCTTTTGCTGCAACTTCCAAAGATTTATCATCACCAAGTTTGATATTGGTTTTGAAATTTACATCCATTATATAAAACAACACATTATTTCCTAACATGTGATTAGAACAACCTGAATCTAGATACCAATCCTCACTATGACTCTTTTTAGCTTTGTCATATGAAATGAATAAATTACATGAAGCATCACCATCCTCATTAACATAATTAGTAATTCTATTTTTATTTCATGCTTTTATTATACATTACCAATAACAGTGACCATACCTGTGATAGTAATAACATTGAATATTTATTTTATCAAATCTAACTCTATCTTTACCTCTTACAACTAAACCACCTCTTCTTCCTCTGTATCCTCTTGAATAATTGTGATTCATGTCTTTACCTTATCCTTGATTGATTTTGATATTGTCTTTGACTTGTACATGAATATTATTGTTGCTATTGTTGGTACCTTCATTCTTTGTGATCTTTAATTTTGAGGTAGAAGCCTTCTTATTACTTTCATTTAATGTGTCTGTTAGTCTTTCTTCATGTGACACAAGAGATCCAAACAGGTGATCAAACTCAAGAGTAGTTAAATCTTAAATTTCTTCAATAATTATGGCTACATGATTCCATCTTGATGTTAGAGAATTTAACACCTTTTTTACAACAACCTCTTTGTTCAACTTTTCTCTAGGTGTATCCATTTGTTCCAAGCAGGGGGAAAAAGATAATGTTTTAGAAATAACTACTAATAGTCATCTAAGGCATCATAATCTATTACAAATATTGGGATGGTGCCATGAGAAGGGGTAATTGTTATTGATTTATGAATACATGCCCAATGTAAGCCTATTTAATATGCTTTTTATCAATAGAAAAGGAAAGTTAGATTGGATGAGCAGACATAGAAATTCCTATGATATTGCCTCTATGTTATTTTATCTACATGAATTATGTGATGAATGTATGGTACACAGAGATGTTAAGTCTAGTAATATTATGTTTGATTATCAGTTCAATGCAAAGCTGGGAGAATTTGGATTGGCACAGTTGGTGAAGCATAATGGATGCTCGCATACCATCATAGTAGAAGGATGAAGGTATACATTGATCCAGAATATACTTCTATAGGAAATGCCACTACAAAATCAAACGTCTTCAGCTTCAGTGCAATTACTTTATAAATTACCTACAGAAGGAAGGTTATTAGTTTATTATGTGAAAAACATATCATGCAGCTTGTGGAGTGGGTGTGAGGTTATGATGATCTTAACCAACATGCACTAACTCCTAGCATATGCTACTCTTCACTGGTCATTAGAGGGCTATTGGGCTAGTCTTTGTCATCCTCTAACATTTGTTTGGTTACCATGTTTAACTCACCTAACCATGATTTGATATTTAACTCGCTCGATTGTGGTTTGATCTTTAACTTACCTGATCATAGTTAACAAACCTTTTAGCCACACTAGGTAGGAAAAAAAGAGTGGGGGTTTTAAATTACTAGAAAAACAACAGGGTTGTTTACCCTAGTTGTTTCATCCAAATTTCCTCCTTTGCAATGGTGATCTCCTCTGTGATGGTTTGAGTGTGAGTGACACGGTGTTGTTGGTACATTTGAAGTGAGCAAAGATTACCTACACATTTCTTATGACTCTTACTTGTAGGTCTTTTTCAAATGTTGTATGGTAATGTTATGTAGGTTTCCTACTTGGGTCACTAAGTGTATTATTTGGGTCATTGGGATCAACAATGTGTTATCCCTATGGTAAAATTTACGTAAGTTTACAAGGATCTAACTATAACTTGGTGATATTAATAATCATGCCCTAGAATTTGAGTAAGTTTGCCTTGAGGTTTCAACCTTGAGCCAACTTAAAAAAAAACATTAGATTAAGATACCAGATGCTCTATTGCCTGGATACAAGTATGATGAATATGATTCAGTCTCAACCTTAGCTATATTTTCTAATTCACAACCTTCTTGATTATCATTGACTAAAAGTACTTGGATTGAGGATTGGCTACAAATATTATGAGACTATTATGAAGATGACTAATGAGATGAGCTTTGATTATAATCCTAAATATAAAACAATATAGTATATTCAAAATAGTTAAACATGCACCAAATAAAAAAATAAATTAAAATTTGTAAAATCTAACAATACTCTATTTTGAGAGGGGTTTATTTCAGGTTTTGTTCACTATAAGTTTAGGTTCGCACACCATGAATTAAAATTTAACATGTTTCTCCACATGTTACTGGTGCACAAATTCCATTAGCCTTATCTCTGTTCATTTTCTTTAGTTTAAAAACTAAAAAGAAAAAATGAATGAAGCCATATTCTTTGTTACTGGCCATGCATTTCTAAGAAAAATTAGTAACATAACTTCTATTTTTTAAGATTTTGATTCTCCCAGCAATAGAGAAGAGAGGATAGGTATGCATAAAGTCATTTTTTAAGAAAATATTGATACTATTATTTGTACTCATTCAGTATTGCATTTTTAAACACCATGAAGCATCGTAATTTTTTTTATATTATTATTTCATTATTCTGGTTGAGTGTTAAATCCTTGTGTATATGAGGGATTTTGGCCACATAACTTATATTACCATACACCATTACAAATAATAAAAATGATTATGAGGATATTTCTTATCTGGCACTCTATAATTAAGGATATTCAAATAATCTTCCTTTAAATAGGCACCCCACAGGTTTGTGGAAGACCTGCATTCGATAAGGAAGGACTTGTGACCTCAAAAAAGGGATATTGTTATTGAAAAGTCATTGTATGGTAGTCTTAAATTTTAAAAAAGAATATTTTATCCTAAATTCATATATTTTAATCATTTTATTGTATGTTTTTTACTGCAAGCCTAATGGATATGCTCTGGATTTTACATTTCCTCACATTAAGAAAGCCCCTGAGAGTTGCTAGAAATGTAGTGTAAAAAAACTATGTTCCAAGGCCTTGGTTAATGTCTTAGTTTCTTTTGAAGTGAAATCCACACTATTAATGTATTAAAAGAAGGCTAAAATCATTAATAAAGATTGAGACATCCTCATCCGATCACATTAAGATCGAATAAAAACATGAATTTTAATGTATTGATTATTCCTATAATCCACGTAATTAGTGCTTGATAAAATAGGTAGATGGTAATCCCTAAAATCTCATGTAATTTTTTTATTAAAGGGGTTTGTAATATGAAACCTTAGTGTGAATGGTTATTTAATGATTGGATATGAATAATGTAGTGTATGATTAACTCTAACAATATATTGAGTTATAAGGGCTCACTCTACCTAAAGGAGATTGTAGGCTTAAAGGTTATCATTAAAAATGTTTAAGGTTATATGAGACACTCTTGGTTTGATATTTTGATAATTGATTTAACATTGTTTTATAATTTAAGACCATAGAAGTAATGAATCTTTCTTAAACATGAAACTTATTATAAAGGCTATACTAAGGTGTAAAGTAATGCTTGATGAAATGTTAACATTTTAGATAACTTAATCTCTCTCAAAGATTCCCTGCATGTTGGAAACATCATTATAGGGATCATTCGGCTCTTTACGTTTAAGTGGTGATAAATCCATTTAAAAACCTAAAATTATCTCTTCTCACAACTAGATTTGGTAGGCAGATCTATTTAAGTATTCTTTATTGCATTGTTATAATGTAGAGACTAAAGTCTCACAAAGATATAGTGATTGTTTCCAAGATAAAAAATGTATTTAGTGCATTATTTTGATTTGGATCATCATAGACACTAGTACTATCTGTAATATAGAGTACTAGTGAGTAATACCCTGTAGTGAAAGTGGAAGACTATGAAATACTAAAACCCTCCTCTATTGGAATGACTTGATATTACCCTTTGCCTATCGATGGGTGATCTTACGCTATAGTAAATTTGGATATCCTCCCCTTTAACTAAAATAAATTGGTTTATAACAACTTTGATCTTTGATTTGAGTGTTGCATCCTCTCTTATAGACCAATCAATCTTGGGGATGGATTTCATATATTCTCATAATTTTAGATAGTATCTTCATGGTTTATGTGTCATCAATAATTCCCCTTGATAAATTCATTAGATCAAAAGAATTGATTTAATCCAATGGCATCTTGGAATAATATCTTGAGCACACATCATACTTATCTTCACACTTAGTCTAGTAGTCTTCAAACTTTTGAAGATGTTAGTAGTCTTCAAAATTTTGAAGGTATTTTTTTGAGTTTCTAATAATATTTTTGATGACTCCAGAAATATCAAACGTGGGCCTTCTCTCAAATGGTTATTGATTCATTCTTGTCATTTAGACATCCATTGATTTGGCATTGTTAAATGAAGGGCATGTGTATTTTCCAATTGATATTTATAAATGTATTCCATATTTTTATCTTTTAGCTATGAATTTTTGGACTATGACTAGTTTTTAACATAATTATTACACAACCCATTTATCACTTGCATATCTTTGTAAGTTGTAAGGGACATCATTAAAACTACACTCTCTATTGTACAACAAGTTGGAGAATTGAATGAACCAAATTTACCTCATGCCAAGATCACAATTGTTGCTTACATTAACATCCTCTTGTTACAAATATTTTTCTAGCATTCCTTTTTTTTTAATAATGGGAATCAGTTACATTCCATCATTATCTCCATTTAGGTTTGGATTTATACTTCATTAACTAAGAAACTACCTTCATGATTCATCTTGCCAAGCTATAAACTTATTTGGGATTTTTATTTGGGTTCATATCCACTATAACCCACTATCACAAAAATCAGAGGATGATATACAACCAAAATATCACGTGGACTTCTTAACAATTTCACTTTTTTGGACCATGTCCTAGTTTTATGGGCTTCGTAGCAATTTTGCTATTTTTTAAACCATGTCTTCATTCTATAGGCTTCCTATAAATTTATCTATTTTTTAACCCTTTCCTAAAGCTATGGGATTTGTATAAAAATCCCATTCTTGTGCATCACCCACATGCACACAGCTAGTGTGTTCCACTTAAGATCATCTATAAATGTAATTACCTCGTACATGCACTATTTTGTCCATTTCTATGATTTCATGCCTTTATTTTGATATGTTTTATGAAGGGTTTTATATTGATTTCAATGAGGTTCTGTACATTCTTATAACCTTTTTTTTTGTAGTTTTTTTTCATATTTTTCTTAAGTTGTTTTAATTCTCATATTTTAATTTGTAAGTGTAGTTCATGGTTTCTGTTTATAGTATGTTTGACTAGAATGTGCATTTATTGTTTACGTGAGTGGAAAGGAAAATAAATTTATATCAAAAGCATGTTATTTTCTCTTGAAAATTTAATCATACAACAATATGACACTTTTCTATTCGATGAAGTGTCTTTACATCATTCCTCCTACATTACTTTAATTGACTAGATAGGCTTATATTTGTATTTACATGATCAAATAGGTGTGTGTGGACATCAATTCCAAAGACATTTATCATGAAATTATAGTTGATAGGGATGTGCCTTGAGGTCTTCTTGTTGAGATACATGACAATACAAATTTCATATATGGGTTATTTCCAGATATTCACATTTGTTGCACAAATAGACGTCTTCAATAAGCATCGTCAGGGAAAAATAAAATGAAATATGACAAATCACTATGGATGCATTTGTAATGCCTGATTTAGAAGATGTTCTCATGGATGAATTTTTTGATACTTTGACTAATTTTCTATTGGTTGACATAGTTGTGGATGTTGACATGCATCGATTCTCATTTACTCATTATCTAGTATTTACTTTTGTAGTTGCCATAATATTCTCCATTATCTTCCCCTACTTAATGGAATGATCAAAGGAAGCCATGAAAAGGGTTTTTTATATATCTATTGCACTTCTCTCAATAATTTAAACATATATTTATACAAACTTTATTTTGACTATTTATATGGTGTCACAAACTTCCTAATGTTTTTAAATATAACAAAATATATAATAGATTAAGATCTTGAATGACCCAATATAGGTTATTAGAGAGTTTTCAATGATGTCTCCAAGGTGGCCAAGGATGTTGATGAGGTGTCATGTGTGTTAGAATGAAAATGGTAAAGTGTGCTTCAATGTTCTTTCATAGTTCTTAATTTTTTGACTTGGTGAGGTAGATGATAGATGTTATTGATGGTATGGTCGTGTTAAATAGAACTATATGGTGTTATGATTGCTTAGAGTGTTTACAGAAGTGAAAGGAATTAATTAGTGCAGGTATATGATTGTCTAGGTTCTCCTAGTCATCTTAGAAAATCAAGCTGAGTGAGTAGATTAATGGCATTAGCATGTGTATGTGTGGTAGTGTCAGAAGGAAATGGTCACATGGTAGATTTAAGGTTTATACCTAGTTTCTATCATCCAATTTTTAGGTCCTGAGGTTATGTGTAACAAAATATATCAAGGTTAAAATTTGGCCTTATAGATAGATTTCAGTGTTTCCCATACTTGGCCAACTTTACAATATCAAAGATCTATGATGAGCATTCAATCTTGAAAATGAAGATAAAAAACAAATGTTCAAACTTGAAGATGGAGATCTATCGATGAGCATGTAATCAAATAAAGGATATCATAGAGATCATTTAATCAAGAAGATGAATATCTAATGGTGAGCACAAGGTCAATAAGTCAAAGGATCTTGAGAGTGAATGCAATGGTGACATGTGTCACAAACACTATGAATTAGTAATAGATTGACACATGGGTGATCATGCATATGAAGATCAATGCAATGCATTTGATCATGCATATCAAAAATTGATGACATGAATTCCATCATGTATATGGATATCAATAGTGATAATTGAGTCAAATAGTCAATATGCTCAGATTGCACGTGGGGATACCAAGTGGCATAATAGTGAATATTGATAGTAGGATACATAAAAGGCACATGGAGCTTCCAAGTAGCACTATCTTAGAAGACTGAATCAAAGATCAACAACCAACATTAAAATTAAAGATCAAGAGACTCCTGAGGAGATCGATGGAGTGTATTTGATAAAATTTATAAGGGGCATTAGATGAAGACACATGTCTAAATATTTTGCATTATATTGTGACTATTGGAATTGGAATTTTCAAATTAACAAAGGAAAACTAGTGTTGATTGTTTAAGCTATATATTTTTATGTAAGATGAATTTGATGGTGGAGTAAAAATAAAATATGTAAAGGACTTTGAGGGATATCTAAAAAAATTGGTTATAAGGTTTGAATATCCATAAATTTGAAGGTATTGAGCTCCAAATTTTACTATGTTTGGCAATCTTCTACAAGTGACCTGAGAAGATGATTGAGTTTGTTTTGATGACGTTTGGATGTTTCATGATGAATTAACTATTAGAGAGTGTTTTAGACTTCATGAGGACCATATTTATGAATTTTGGATGTTTGACCACTCCATATTCATTATGAAAAAATTCTTGGAAGGTTACTATTTATTCATTCATGGTGATTTTGTGTACAAGACTAATGTTTAAATAGATTGTGCATATGCAGAGGAGTGTAGTGATGGATGTAATCAATTGAAGGTGTCTTAGGGGTCATGTGGAATATAAATATACATTTGGAAGTGGTCTTATGTTCCTATTTTTCTTGATGAAGTGATAAAGAGGTAAATAGTTATCCATGATATGTATAAGGGCTACTAAGGCCTATTTGAAATATGTAGATACTTAAGGGTGACCCATGGATGTTATGGCCGACTTATGAGGGTGGTATTGAATTATGTCTTAGTGAGATAGATGTCTTAAGGGTTAAGTATAGTATTATGGATGACCTGTTAATCACAAAATATACTGAGAGGTGGGGTGAATCAATATATTATATATCTTTTACTTAATATGATACCTTTTCTTTAAACACTTAATCACACATTCAAGATATGCAATAAAACTAAAAAATAACATGAACCACACAAGAGAGAGAGAGAGAGAGAGAGAGAGAGAGAGAGAGAGAGAGACACCAGATTTTTACATGGAAACCCAAAGTGGGAAAAACCACATAGAAAAATCTCAAGTATATGAATGAACACCAACTCAAATCATAAAGTTTGAAAGCACCAACTTGTAGGAGCACCAACACAACAATTATTTTTGAGCACCAACACACAAGAGCACCAACCCCTTACAAATATTTATGAACACTAAACCATAGGAGCACCAACCCCTCTTGTGATAAAACAAAACTATCTCTCAACATTGCTTACTCAACAAATGATATAACTCTACAATATCTCCTACTTTTCTCTCCTCTTTTATTATATAAAACAATTACAAAACCATGCACTCTCTTTCATTTTACAAATGGCTTCTCAAGCCTTTATTTATAGCTTTCCAAATGACCTTTGGCATTCACCCTTTGTGACCCTTTAATCCTTATGGAAATTGGTGCCAAACTTGCATGACCCTTCATGTCTTTGCATTTGAAAAGTCACATGGTAACCCTTCATAAGCAAATGCATCCTTTCCTCTTTTGTCTTTATCTTGGTGAATTTTCGTATTCTTCAAAGTGTCTCTCCGTGAAAAAATGTGTCATACCTATTTCTAACTATTTTCACTTTTCCACATTTAAAAGATGAAAGAAACTAAGATAATGGTCAGGGGTTTGTACGCACCTGAATGAAGTTTGCACACCATTATCCAGACAATTGAAGGGACTCCTCTTTGGCTATGGAGGATAACACCTGTATAAGAAAGAGACTCAAACATAGAGATTGTTAGATAGAGATAAGGTGGACTGCCAAGTGATATGCTCGGTCCCAGAAGCGCAAAGACTTCCTTGGGGGATGACAGTCCACTGTTAATAAGTAAAAGTGTCAGAAATAAAGAAATGACAAATGAATAACAAAGAGGAAATTAGATCATGAGTACCTATTTCTTTACAATCAGTCTGCCACAGTCGCCGACGTTGGTAGTTCTGTCAGCGTCGGTTGGTCAGGTTGTCGATGTCAGTTATCCTGTCGATGTCAGTAGGGGAAATGGTTGATGTCAGTCAGGGTAATGGCCTTGGACAGGTTTTAGATGTGTTTTAGGTTGAGTCTGTCGTCGACAGAATGGTTTGAGAGGTAAAAAGTGTCTGTGTAGGATTGCAGGGTAATAGACAGGGTCTTAGGAGGGACAAGGCAGGGGATAGGTTGTCAAGATGGGTTAGGATAAAAGACAGGCTTTTCAACCTCTCAAGAAGAAGTTTGGTGAGGTTTGGTCTAGTTGATAGCTGGGTCTAGTTGATAATATGGATTAGAAGTAGTAACTAGAGAACCAATTACTAATACATTCTAAATAATGAAATGAAATAAAAGAAGAGTACTTAGCTCTTGCTTGCTGATGGAGTGTAGAAGACTTGTTGCTGATGTGGCTGATGTACCTGTAATGTCTTTAACCCAAAGTCTGGAGCTATTTTTGCAGAGTGCTTATAGCCTGTGATTCTTGGTGTGCATCTGAGAGAGAGAGAGAAAGGTCGAATATCGAGAGCAAGAGATTTGGCATTTAGGTCTGTGATTCAGCATCCCAGGGGGAAGAGAATTTGCCCTCGAGTTGTTTTAAGCAATCGACATCGGCGATCCCGTCGGTGTCAGCCGACTGGTAATCAACATCGACGGCTAGAAGAATGGAAAAAGGCTATTTTTAGCCTTCTTCCCGTTCCTCCATCTGCTGAGTTTAATTGTCATTGGAAAACGGTCGAAGGTGGGTTTAATAGGTGTGAGAGGTTAGTGGAAGGGTTGAAATAGGTCATAAATTGGTCATAGGGTGATGGGAGGCATCCAAGGGGAGGTATCCAAGGCGGGGTGTGTCCAAGGGTGAGGTGTCAAGGGGGTGTTATTAATTTAAAATAGATAATTATTTTAAATTAATAAGTGTGTGGGTTAGAAATGTGTTAGAAGTGGACCAAGGGGACTAAGGGGGGCGTCGACCAAGGAGTAGACATGATTTTGGTGTCTACAATACCCTCTTTTCTCTTCACATGGTGACTCTTGTAATTCCTCAAGATGACTCTTCATAGGAAAATGCATCCCATTCCTCTTTTGTCTTTACCCCGTGACTCTTTGACTTCTCCATGGACCCTCTCTTGACTTATATGCAACCAAAAATATATTCATCAATATTAAATAAATATTAACACACATTAGCCAAGATATGAATATTAAAAATACCATTAAATGAAATGGGGCCTTTATCACCAATGCTAGACCTTTGACATTAGTTACAATATTTCCAACAATCTCCTCCTTTGTCATTGATGACAACCTCAAATTGAAACTGCCACATCTTAAAATCTATACTGTTAACCTACACATACTGTCATCTAAAAAACATACAGTAACTCCCCCTTACTGTATAAACCTATACCTATTCCCTATACCTATTTTTGCACCTATACCAATACCTATTTTTATTCCTTTCCCCCTTGACATCAATGGCAAAGGGCCTATCTTAGATCTAACACTTATCTCCCCTTCAACTGATGATGATCCTTATTGGTAGGAAGTAAAAGAAATTACTCCCAAATTCTCCTGTAGATACTCAAATGTGTCTTTTGGTAGAGCTTTTGTGAAAATATCTACAATCTACTCTATAGTACTGATATGTTCCATCTTAACTTATTGATCTACAACCTGCTCTCTCAAGAAGTGATATCTAATGGGAATATGTTTTGTTCTTGAATGCATCACTAGATCATTTGAAATATTAATATCACTTGTGTTGTCAAAAAAAATAGAAATAGGTTCATCATATTTTACTTTGATATCCTTAAAAAAAAAATTCATCCAAAGCACTTGAGTACAACAAAATAATGCTGAAATATATTCTACTTCATCTGTAGAAAGTGACACTAAATTTTGATTTTTGCTTAGCCATGAAACTAAGCTATCATTGAGGAAGAAATCTTCTCCGCTTGTACTCTTTCTATCATCCAATCAACCTACCCAATCTAAATTTGTATAAGCAACCAAAGTGAAATATCTGCATGTAGGATACCACAATCCATAATCCAATGTCCCCTTGATATATCTGAATATTCTCTTCACCAACTGAACATGACTATTTTTTATATCTGACTGATATCTTACAACCATACCTACTATATGCATTATGTGTGGCCTCGATGCTATCAAATATAAAAGACTACCACTCATAGATCTATACAAAGGTTGATTTGTAAAAGATGAATCTTCATCCTTACTCACCTTATTTCCTAAACTCATTGGTGTGCTAACTGGTGCACAATCCTCAAAACCAAATTTCTTCAACATTTCTTAGGCATATTTAGTTTGAGATATGAAAATTCCTTTATCTACCTGAAATATTTGCAACCCTAAGAAAAATGATAATTCTCCAAGCATACACATCTAAAATTATTTTTGCATTTTATCAAAAAATTATTTTATCATTTTTTCAATGTTTCCTCCAAAAATGATGTCATCAACATATACCAAAATAATAAATTAATTCTCACCTTCTATTTTGATGTAGAGATTACTGTCAACAAATCCTTTCTTGAAACCTTGATCCTGTGGCTACTTATCAAGTCTTGCATACCAATCTTTGGGAGCTTGTTTCAATCCATACAGTGCTTTCTTTAATTTGCATACATGGCTACTAAAATTTGAGAGAATAAATCCCTCAGGTTGCTTAATGTAGACCTCTTCTTTTAGATTCCCATTTAGGAAGGTAGATTTGACATCCATCTGAAACACTTTGAAATTTTTAAACACTACATATACAAGAAACACTATAATAGCCTCTATCCTTGCCATTGGTGTAAAAGTTTCTTCAAAATCTATTCCCTTAATTTGAGCATATCCTTTACATACTAATATTGCTTTATTCCTAGTTACTTCTCCATTTTTATTCGACTTATTTATGTAAAACCCATTTTGTTCCTATCACATTGTGATCTTTTGGTTTAGGCACTAATTCCCAAGTATCATTATTTTCTATTTGATTTAATTCTTCATCCATTTCTTTAACTCAATGCTTATCATGTCTAGCTTCTGAAAAAGTTATAGGATAAATTTTGGATAACAAAGAGAAATTAACTTCCTCATATTCACTTACCATCATTCTTTTGGTGTGAATTCCTTCATTTATGTCCCCAATGATTTCACTTTCATTATGATTTTTTTGGACATATTTGGATGGGGTTTTGGTGTCCTTTTTCTCCTTCTTCTCATCTTCATTTGATTCTTCAAAATCTTTCTCTTCAATGATTTCAAGAATATCTATTAGATCTATTAGATCATTGATTATTTATGGTCCATCTTCTTTTATCCTGACACTTCCACTTTCAACTATTTTCTTGGTTATTTTGTTATAAAATTTATAAGCTTTACCTTTGCAAGAATAACCAAGAAATATACCTTCATCTTCTCTAGATTCAAAGTTACTCAATTTTTCATCAATTTTCTTTATGAAGAATCTGCTGCCAAAAAATATAAAATAATCAACTGTTGCTAGTTTGTCTTTCCATAGCTCATAAGGAGTCTTGTCACTATTGACTCTCAATAATACTCTATTCTGAATATACACTGTTGTATCAATTACCTCTCTCTAATATTTATCTAGTATCTTAGATTCATTTAGCATTGTCCTCACCATCTCTTGAACTATTTTGTTTCTCCATTTAACTACTCCATTTTGTTGTGGAGTTCTGGCTACTGAATAATGTCTCTTTATTCCATAGTCTTCACAAAACTCAATAAATATATCTGACATGAATTATCCTCTTGATCTGACCTTAGACACTTAATCTTCAAGTTAGTTTCATTCTCAACTAATGATTTAAATGATTTGAAATGTTTGAAAGATTCTGATTTTTTCTTTAAAAACATTACCCAAGTCATACGTCAAAAATAATCAATAAGAAACATGAAATATTTCTCACCTTGAGTACTTTGAGTTCTCATAGGTCCACATAAATCAGTGTGAACAAGCTCTAACATCTGAGTGATTGAGTACTCTTTTATTTTGGACCACCTTCTAGCCTACTTCCCATGCTGACAAGGTTCATAAAGCATGTTAGATGGCTTTGTAATATTTAAAAGATTTATAATTTCTTGATTCTTGTTGATGTTGACAAGATTATCAAAATTTATGTGTCTCATTCTCCTATGCCATAGCCAACTTTCTTCAATTTGACTCAAAGATCTTTGACCTTCAGTGTCTAATAACATATACAAATTATTGCTTGTTCTCTAAGCATCTATAACCAACACATATGAATATTTTCTCTTAATTTCATAACCTTCTTCATAAAACTTTAGTGTGTGCCCTTGATCACACATTTGACTTACACACAAAATATTATGCTTTAGACCTTCTACATACAAAACATTATCAATTTTAGTTCTACCATTATCCAAACTTAGTGTACATTTTCTAGCAATTCTGGTAGTAGTATTATCTCTGAATTTCACTATGCCACCATTGATCTTCTTCAAGGTTATGAACTTGCTCTTGTCTCCTTTCATGTGCCTCGAACATCCACTATCAATGAACCATGGATTTTCTTCATTTCTTACATGCAAAGTTGTCTATATGAACATAGATTTTTTATGTTATTTTTTCTACCATGAACCTATCTAAAATTTCTTCTTGATGAATGGAGCCTTGAAACTTTGGTCCTTATTGACTGACTTGAACATGCTTCTATAGTACTAGGATATGTTTCTAAAGTTGTTGCACTTATAACATATTATGGCCTCTTCATTAAATCCTGATAGAGGAGCAAAAGATTTGTGGTTTCTGCTTGACTCTGCATGACTTTCCTTCTTATTTCTAAAATTTTTAGCTCTTTTTTGACATTCTATTTTCTTATGACCATATCTATTACAATAAAAATAATAACCATAAAATAGGACATGTTTGTGTATCTCTGACCTGATTACCTTTTGTAGTTATGTTCCTTCTAGCCTTCTTTGTTTGAGACGTCCTTTGTATTCTTAACTTCTTCCCTTTTTATTTCCTCTTTTGTAAGAGCTTCAACATAGCTCTTTCATTTTTCTATGTTAACCTTGTCTGTGAAAGTAGTGGCCTCCCATTTTTATTTTTCAAATCTGATACCTATCTTATATGACATTGATCTTTGACTTTCTAATATCTTATTCAATATATTAGTGCTATTCTCAAATTTTGAATCATTGGCTACTCTATCATTGATTTCTTTATTTATTTTCTTAAGATGTGCTTTTAAAGAAGCAATTTCAATAACATACCTTTGACATTTTTCACTTACTTTTTTCAACTGTGTTGGTAGATATTTTTTATTCTTTTTGGCTTCTTCAAAGTGTGTTTGTATATTTTCAATTGTTTCCTTTGACTCCTTTTCATTTTACTCGATCTGGAGCTTCAATCTTTGATTCTTCTTCTCAAGAGATTTTAACTCTTCTAAGGCAAAAATGAGTTCTCCTTTCATATTCACTTCGGATTCATCTTGTTCTTCTTCTTGATCATCTATACTTTTGCTTGTGGAGGCATCTTTATGTATGGCCATGAATATAATCTCTTCTTCTTCTAAATCACCAACTCCACTATCTTCGGCTGAGCTAGGATATTTAGAATACAAACTCTTCTTCTTGAATCCATTCTTTAATTTTCCTTTGAAATTATTCTTGTATGTATACTTTCCTTCTTCATTATCACCATTACCCTTATCTTGGCATTTAGCTACAAAATGTCCAAACTTTCCACAATTAAAACATTTAAAAGGAAATTTTCTTTGATATTTACATGTGCCCTTTTTTGGCTTGTGAATGAATAGATCTATGTTGTCATCTTCATCATCGCTAGAACTGTCACTTGATTCTTTAATCTTAGCCTTCTCTTTCTTTGATAAGCAACTTCTCTCTTTGAGGGTTTCTCTCATTCGGTCCACATCTCATATGTCATAAGAATACCATGTAGCTCATCCATATTTAGCTTGGCTAAATTCTTCATCTCTTCAATTGCCAAAACTTTTACATCATATCTCAATGGTAGAGATCTCAAAACTTTTTGTACCACAATTGATTCTTCTAACTTTTCTCTAAGACTTTGAATCTGATTAACTATTTGATCAACCCATAAAAGGTAACTTTCTATATTTTCTTCCTCTTCCATCTTCAAACTCTAAAATTATCTTCTAAAAATATAAATATTAGCTTATTGAACCTTTCCATTACCTTTGTAAATATTCTCAATCTTTACTCAAGTTTCATAAGTAGATTTACATTGCATAACTTTAACAAATTTTGATTCACATGAACCACATAAAATAACATTTTAAGCTTTAGCATTATTTTTACTTGCCTTCTTTTCTACTAGAGTAATTACAAGTGTCTGTGGCTCTTCATATTCCTCCACCACTACTTTCCAAATGTCGAATCCAAGGGCCATCAAATAATTCCTCATCCTTATGCTCCAAAAATCATAATTTGTCCCATCAAACAAAGGTGCCTTATTTTTAGAAAAACCTTCTTGAGATCTAACCATTGTGATTTCCCCAATCTACCTTTAAGCTGTAAAAGTTTTTCAAAAGGAACCTACTCTGATACCAATTGTTAAGCATAAACTATAATGAGAGGGGGGTGAATCAGTATATTATATTGATGAGCACCAACACAAAAGAGCACCAACCCCTTACAAAGATTTATGAACACTAACCCAAAGGAGCACCAACCCCTCTTGTGTATAAAACAAAACTATCTCTCAATGTTGCTTACTCAACAAATGATAGAACTCTATAATATCTCATGATTTTATCTCCTCTTTTCTTATATAAAACAATTACAAAACCATGCACTCTCTTGCATTTTACAAACAGCTTCTCAATCCTTTAGTTATATATTTCCAAATGACTTTAGCATTCACCCTTTTTGACCCTTCAATCCTCATGAAAAATGACACCAAACTTGCATGACCCTTCACATCCTTTCATTTGAAAAGTCACATGGTGACCCTTCAAAAGCAAATGCATCCTTTCCTCTTTTGTCTTTATCTTGGTGACTTTTTGTATTCCTCAAAGTGTCCCTTCATGGAAAAAAGTGGCATACCCTCTTTTATCTTCACATGGTGACTCTTGTAATTCCTCAAGATGACTCGTCATGGGAAAATACATCCCATTCCTCCTTTGTCTTTACCCCATGACTCTTTGACTTCTCCATGGGCACTCTTTTGACTTATACACAAATAAATATATATTTGTTAATATTAAAAAAAAATCAACACACATTAGCCAAGATATGAATATTAAAAACACCATTAAATGCAATGGGGCTTTATCACCAATGATAGACCTTTGACATCAATGATAATATTTATAACATGACCAATAGGATGATATTCATGAAGGATCTATAAAGAATGAAATCAAAGGTGATCGTTTCAAGGATTGAGAGAGTTGAGAGTTGAGAGATGAAGGAAAGAGGAGTGCAAGTTTGCATAGTGGATGGAATGAAAAGTAGAGAAGGTTGAGGATTGTGTGTATGACCTATAGGTCATAATTATAATGTCATAATAGTGATCATGAAGGTTTGAAGATTGAGGATGTGTAGAGTATAGAGAGTGTGTAGTATGAGCAAAGAAAAGATGAAGAGTGTGTGAGCTTGGTGGATGGACTGAGGATCAAAGGAGTGTCGGGTATAAATGTATGACCATGTGGTCATGTTGTAGATATTTTGATAGAGTTTTTGTAGGTTTTATGATTGTGTATGTATGAAGAAGTGTAGAGTGATCCAAAAGGGTGTTTTGGATGCATTGCTTATGTGTGCAATATTGTGCGAGTGTAAAGGGGAAAAAGTAAAAACAAAGGAGCTCATCATCATTTGAATAGTAACAACAAGTTTTCAAATTGATCTAAGTTTCAAGGCAGATGAGTTGATGCTTGGTTACCTAAGTGGTTGTAGCCTCCTTGTTGGTTGGAGGTAACTAAAGGTCAAGTGGGTACTTGACTAAATTAAGGGGTGGGTGCTTCTTGATCAGTTGGCGTTGGTCTAAATTTGGATCTTGTTATTATAGGATAGTAGTCCAGTTTCAAGTTCTAATGGGTTTTCTTCCCCAGGAGGGTTTCCCACATAATCCTTATGTTGTGTAATTAATATGGCATTATATTTCTTGTTCATTGTAACGAATGATGTGTATTCTTCATGAATGTATGTGTTTAATGATTAAGGGTTTGAAGGGTTTGGAATTGATTTGGATTATCTTGCAACATTGATTCACCCCCCCCCCCACTATTAGTGATTTTAACTCTAACATGGGTTAAATGTAATAGTGCATGCAAATAAACATGTTTGAATGAGAGGTACAATAAATGTAGCCAAAAAGGGCATTCTCTTATTTATTGATGCATATGAGTTTAACTGCCCATTTTGATGATGTGTATATGTTTTAATATTGTTTGAACCAAATTTTTATTATATTGTATGCATTATTCAATCATTTTCCTTTGTACATTGCAGTATATGATAGATATAGTTCAATAAAAATAAAATCATTGAAATACATGGAAATTTGCATTCACTCAATACCAAAATTCCATTTCTAATTCATTCAATGAAATGTTCTCCTTGTAGGCTGTAATAGATGGAAAAAGGTGTGAATAAATATTTCACCTTGAACTATAGAATCTAGGCAAGGGTCCATTTGATTTTAGTTGTATCAAGTGGGATAATTTTCTTGACATCAATGAGGAAGACTAGTGGGTTGCCTAGGTTAAGTAGTATAGGGTTGATGACTTCATAAAAGGAGAATTAAGAAGGGAATTATTACCTAAAATTTTTTATGTTTCACATCATAAGAGAAATTCAAATTTTATTAGAAAGGATAGAAAGATCAATGCCACCTATGAATATGTCATGTAAGTCACCTCACACTATATATTTCAAGCTGGTGTCTATTCAGATGTTATTATGTTCTATTCATGCATAATATTTTTCACTTTACATGACTATTTATTTTTTCACCACAATCATGCAGCTAATGGTGTTCATATGGCCCTGATGACTTTCAAGAAATTGATTCCATACTAGAAGACATGTATTTAATGCACAAGTCTAGAAAATCTAGCTAGTCGAGTCAAAGGCATATAAGGTGTGGTTTTTATTATCATTTCAGCACATGAGACATGGTATATAGACCCAATCATGTTCTACTCACATACAATAATGTAGAACACATAAATAATGAACGTAACTATTTCCATTACAAACAATATGAATAGTTCAAGGGTAAGAAATGGTTTTTTTCTCCTTGCATCAACCCCCAACTTAATGAATGGGTTCATAGGCTACTATTTTTAGGAATGTCTACTAATGCTGTCCACCTTAAACACTAGGAGATAGTGCATGTGAAACTTGTATTGTTTAATGGTGAAACATAATAGGATGATTTTTTGAGGAAGGATGACATATATAATAAAGAGTGATTGATTAAGGAGGTAAAATAGATGTACAATGATGATAATGCAATAAGTGTTTAAGAATGGGTGATGGTGAATATTGATAAGTGGTTTTTATATTAGGGATACAATGAGGGAGATATTTATGGGAATGGGGAAATCCCCTTCATCTTAGGCATCCAACTCTCATAATAACTAGAATGGTTGTTGAGATTTGGGAAGCATAGATTATTAGTGATGGATGCAATGTTTGGGATAATTAGAATGAGGGTATTGTGCCAATGTTTGTAATAATAGTTGATAATATTAGTTGTTCTGATGTTTTTAATAATAATAGTTATTCCAATGTTTTTATTTTTTCTTGTACATTTCTAATTGTATACACTATTGGCATTTGATTCCAAATATGAAGATGTGCCCATTGCATGGGTCATTATGTCTTGGTCATGTACTATAAACATAAGATAATGGATGTAAATTCTTCTTCAAATAGTGCATTTGAAAGACATTAAATGGATAATCAGTGTCTTTATGGTTAATGATGCCATGTAGAGATAAAAGCTATTAGGTGCATCATCATTATTCCTACATGCATCATGGAATTCATATTTTGATGTTCATAGACACCATCCCTACTTTTTTCCATCAAATTATGTAAAAATATTGTATTATGTAGGGATACATTTGACTATGAGGTCTATTTATGCATTTGGCATGTTCATCGCACGTGGTTGAAGAATTTGATAGCAAAGGTGAAAGATGATGATGTAAGACATGTGATTTTTTTTTAGTTGGGGTTCATAATACATATTTGTGCTAATGAGGACATGGATATAAGGGAGTCCAATTTTTTTTGAGAAAGGCATCGTTCCTCTTAGCCTAATTTTTTCAAATACTAGGAATAACACTAGGCATACAAGGTGGGAATGTGGTCACGATGTTGTCAGACACTTCTGCTTACTGGGCAAGACACTAGTGCATCTATAAAATCTTACCATTCCCATTTGAAATGTCATTTCCTAAGCATAGTAAGGACTTTTACACATTGCAGGGTAGATTGGCTAGTTTACCAACTAAAACATTAGTTTACATATATTATTGGTGGCTATAACTATGCAATGACACGTCTTCCATATGAAATTAAAAGTATAAAGACTTGAAAATATTTCATGGGTACAAGATTTAAATATCTTATATTCTCATGTTACCTTCAATAATAGTGATTCTCATATGGTATGGGTGCATAATATGAAATATGAGACATTGCATTATCACATCTTCAATGTAATTCCTTTTATGTCGATGTGTAATTGCTCATTTCAACTCCAAGGATATACTTTCAATAATGTGGTCAAGGTGGACCTAATGAGAAAGATGATAACTTAGGTAGTTGTAGAGGATGCAACCATAATGCATGGTGTTAATGAAATAATCAACAACATCGATGTTGTGTACCATGTAAGTTTTATTTCCCACCCATACAAATGCATTGCCAAATTCAAGATGACTATAGTTTGTGTAATACACTTCCATTTACGAATTCAAAAACAATAGAGTTCAAATTGAAAATGAGGGAGAAGGCATGGATGTCAAAGGTTTGTATATTGAAATGCATGATGTATTTGATATGGATATGTAAGGATCAAGTCATGCACTAGAAAGTGTTACAATAAATTTGGTGGATGATACTAAAAATCAGCTAAGGGAGGCTAATAGTGTAAGTCTAGTAACTACTCACAATCATATTTTTTAAAATATTTTTTGGCATTTCTAACTGGATGCTTTTCATTTTATGAATAGATATCATATACTGATGGAGTTGATGATGTTGAGGCCCTGATATGTGAAGCATGAGAGATATTTGAGAGATTTTTTACAGTATAAGCATAAAAACTATGTCATTATTCAAAAACTATATGGCACATGTTTACATCAAGGTTTAGAGTAGGGCGATATTGAATGCACAACACCCAATGCCTCATCCATTCAAAAAAGTGAAAAATGGAAATGGAACTTCCAACCATAGATAGAGAGACTTCATAGAATAAATGAATAGATGTAGAAATTAGAGCATGTCATAGGAGACCACATTTTTTCCAAATCTACCTCATAACAATCCAAAATGACAAGTCTAGGATGATGATCTTAATAGGGCAGTAAAGTGAGATAGGGGTAGACATAATAGAGATAATGCATCTTGATTGCATCCCTTTGTAGGTTTTAGTGACATTAAAATAACAATAAATGAATGTAAAAATAATAAATTCATGTAACAAAAAATAAATACCCTTTTTTGAAGTTGAATAGTTCTCTTAGACTTCCCACATGCAGTAACATATTGCATAAATGTATTGTCTCTTAAAGGAATTTGTGAATGATATTTAAAGCTAATATAAGGAATGTGATAAATTTAGCCATTCTTTTAAAATTAAATTAAATATATAAATATTATATAAACAAATAATATAAATTATATTATATAAACAAAGGATGCAATAGTTATAAGGTTCATTTGATTCGTTACTAGCATTAGTACCTTTTTCATGCTTAAAAGAGTCTCTTTAGTCCTCTATCCCCTTGACAACACTCCTGATCAATGTTTTCTCATCCTATACAACTATGTCTATTTATCACACAGTGCTTTTATCCTTTTAAAGGCTTTTTTGGATAGTACGGAGGTGTATGGAGAAATATTGGAAACTTATTAACCTTTTCAACTACCTCTATTTAGTACTATCTGCTCATGAAGTTTTATGATCCAATTTAATTAATAATTCTATTTGGTATTATATATGAGGGTTGTTTAGGATCTATGGGTCCTAGGAGCATCTTCTCAATTCACGGGTTCTTTCCCTTCACTCCTTTGCTCAACTTTTTAAGAAGGATCTTGGTCTCTCTACCTACACATACACAGTCTGTAGGGTCTATGGGATTTGTATTAAGGGTTTAGATTTCTAAATATTAGTTTATAAATATTTATAGAGGTTAATAAGACTTTGATATAAATTCTCAAAACTGTTTCAAACATTGATAGCACCCAAACAGCTCTTTGTAACACATTAACAAATTTTGTGCTTGGACTATCTATGTTTACACTGTTCTAACAGAGTTACATGTTCTTATAACAAACTAATGTAAAGAAATAAATGAATTTAATTAATTAATTTAATAAACATGTCAATAAATCACCCATTCCATATCATTCATCATAAACATGTCACTATGAGATCTTCCTTTTTGTTGGTGCTTACATACAGGGTTATATCTTGATTCCAGGAATGCTAAAACTAATTACATAATAGGTCTACAAACTAAATGACTCAACTCTATATTCTTTATGTTGAATTTATTGACACCTTCAATTTAATAGGTAAATAAGTTCTCATTGTTCTTGATGCTATTTTATGCAAAGCCCTTTTTCATACTCTGCTATATTCAAACTTTGACACCTAAAAACTCTAACACTCAAACATTCAATTCAATATGTCTTCCCTTCTTGGTCAACTCTTGCATTGAATCTTCCTTAACTTCTCTTGTTTTTCAACTTTTTCACTCTTGGATTTTTGGCTTGTTCTTATCTTCCCTTAGCTTGTGCCTAGATTTTATTCATCTACTTACATCATACTATTCACCTTCAATGTTCTCTTTCAAGTTAACTCATACTAGTTTCCATTAGGCTTCAATGATCTAATCACTTCCATTATTGAAACAAGACTCCTAAAGACAATTTTCACCTTATATATTCTCTCAATAGTTAAATAATATTATCTTGACTCACTTCAAGGCCTCTCTCAATTACTAATTGCCTTTTCACTTGTAAGACCTTCAATCACCCTATACAATTGGTAACTTTTTTCTAAACAATTTTGACTTATACAAATTTATACAGATAAATAATGGAAATATAAACACATAGTCTATCACCCTTTATCCTCCATTATTTCTCCACCAAGTTTCATTTGTCATTTCACCTTCTAGACCCTTTTTCTCACCATTGACTAGGCCTAATTAGGATTTTTAATCCCTACTTACATATAGTATCTTATATAAGTATGGATAGAGGTTGTACAAATATAAAACCATAAAATATCTTTCTTCATACTACATTCCATCATAGTACAAAATTTGAACAAGATTCACTACTTATTTTGTTAGATATTCAAATTTTTGTGTTTTTCCCTAAAACTAGGGTTTCTTGTAATTATGCAGACCCGAGAGGGTTCATTTAGGGTTTCATTGCTTTTACTTGTTTTCAAATGTAAAAACATCCATGATAAGGTCTACCTAACCTTAAAACAACTTTTCCAAACCTTAGATTCTCTTGACAACGTCTCTTCACAAGTGGACCAAAAAAAATTCAAGAAATTTGTCAACATAGTTTAAATGACTAAACCAAAACAAGGTTAAATGTGTATCTAAATTCCAATGGTGCTTTTAGGGAATCCCCTAAAGAATATTTTATGGCATCCTAATACCTTTTCCTCCTTAGGCTCTTTCCCCAACTCCTAAACCACTTTTGCCAATAATCTTGACTCTTTGATCTTCACCTCTACCTCCTCCAATTGCTCTTCAAGATCCATCTTCACCTAATAAAATTACTCCTCATTCCATGCCTTCACATCCTTTGATAACATGAGTAACTAGGCCTTGATAAATTTGATCTCAGACTACATGATGCTAGGTAGCCAAAGAGAAACTTGCTAAGTGATTAATACCAAAAACTCTAAAATTTGATACAATCAATAACTCGAAAGTGATATCTAAATGAATAACTCAATAGGAACCTATCTAAGATCCCTCACTCACTCCTCCATCTCCTCTTATTTTATTTCCACCCCTTTCTCCTACCATGTTCCAACTCCTTATTATGGCACCCATAATTTTACCTCCATCTCCCCCTCTGTTTCCCATTAACTCCCCTCCATATTTTACCCAAGTACCCTTGATCTCAGTCCTTCTAACCATCCTCACTTAGTCTTTCTTTTCCACTCCACCCATCTCACAACCTAGATTCCTCCTAGTACCTCCCTTGGGCATACCCTCAATAGAAGGTGTGACTACAACCTTTATGAACTTAACACCTCTAATACAGATTCTCTTGATCCCCACTCTAGTTAGCTTGATACTCCTATCCATGGTTCCAAGTCCTCTGCCATCAACCCCTACATCCCCCATTGTCATAGTTGGACCATCCACTACAATACCTAGAGCTAATCCAAATAAGAGGCCTTAGAAAAAAAAGGTGACCCATCCTCTAGATCTAGCATAAAGGCCTTCTATTTTAGATCTACCTCCTCCATACGTCTCATTAACACCTCCAACCCCAGTAGCATCAGTCCATATATTGTCATCAAATTGGGCACCCTAGAATACTCTATTCAAGCTCCTACAATTTGATGTAACATTGAATCATCTCTCAAATTATGGGGACTTGAAGAAAAGATGAATCTCTAGATTATAAGGGCTAGCTCCCTAGATTTTTCTTTGCATGTTTATCACCTAATCTAATGCTTGTTTATGAAAAGAGTTAGAAGCTTGCATAAAATGAAAACTACACTAAAGAGGTGATCCACCAAGACATATACCATAGACTATTATATTTATACTAAGAAATAATGCTTTCCAAGATCAATTTTATGCATGAAGGATCCTAACATAGTGTTTAAATGTGAAGGTAACATACTTGGGACAATCAACAAGATAATTAACCCTAGGGGAAGATTGCACACCATAGAGACAATTTCATTCTTGAAGAAGATCCTAGTACATTCAACACACTTCACATGACCTTTTAAAATTAGAACTCTTGTTTAAACATGAAGGATAAAGGGAGTAAGGATGATACTGACGAGTGTTATTTAACTCTTCATTTAATCAATGTTTAATTGATGTCTTATCAACTAGGGCTGGTATCCAAAGCTTTCTGTAGTAAGGTGTAGGATGGTAGATCTATAAGTTTGTTTATGGGGGTGTTTAATGGTCCTATTCTAACTTTGACTAGTGAAATAAATGTGTCCTAGATTAATTGATTCACTCTTTTGCTGAAAATGAAAAGATGTAACTATTTAATCCAATAAATCCACTCTTTTTATTGAATGTAAAATCACACTCCTATTTATGCTTCCATGGAAATAGAGATGTTTAACTTAAAAATGAAATTTACTTCACATGTTTGATATAGAATAAAACACACTTTGCTTAGAAAGGAAATGACTTTTGAACTATGAATTTGTTTTGATGTTTTATGAATGAATGCAAACAATAGCAAAATTCTGATTAGTTATAACAAAGACTTAATATAAAATAAAACAAGTACTGAACATAGTTTCTAGTTACAAGGAGAGTGGGCCCTTGCTCCTCTCAAACTTAGGAATAAAGATTAATCAATGCTGGAAACTGAAGTGATAATTCATAAAACTAAAATAATTACAATCTATCTAAAACCTGTAATATGCTTGTACATATCTTTCATCTACTATATTTTTTTAATAATAAAAGTCTTACATTTTATACTAATATAATCAACTCAAAATAGGATGCAAAGAGATAGGATTCCTTGGTTGATCCACTCATCCAAAAATAGGTGATTGGATTTCCAAGATATCCAATTATTCTGATGAAATAGATATACTATCCTAAAATAGTCCTACGATCCAAATATATACAACTTTATCAAAAAAAAATCCTACAAAAAAGTAGGTGAGTATTTTCCTCATTTGACTCCAATTGGAATGATTCTCTCTCATCTTATCTGGCCACTAGCTTCCCCATTTTTAGCTTTATCTTTATAGAATCTATGGAATTGACCATATAGAGTCGATAGTAATGAGCCTACAGAGTCCGTAGAAATAAGCCTATGGAGTCCGTAGAAACAAGCCTATGGAGTCTGTAGAAACAAGCCTATGGAGTCCATAGAAACAAGTCATCTGTGTGAGTTCATAGGTCTACTAGATGGAGATCAAAATTGAAATTTCACTATACATCACCCGTGTCTTCTTCCTGAGCATTTTTCACAACAAAAATCACTAGCATGTTATGCATTAGATATTAATACAAAGTAAAGGTTTAGTCCTTGGTTCAATATAAACAAGACAAATATCTACTTTCCATGCAATATATATCTAACAATCTATGATTTGTATAAGATAATATCCTTAGAGAGATGAACTGAGGGAAATAACATGTCAATAATGAGCCATATTCTGAGCTCATCATTTCCCCCAAACTTTACCTTTTACAAGTCCCATTGCAAACATTCATTATCATTTGTAGCTTTGGCATCTGCTTTCCATACTCTGACTCAAATCATAGTCATCAAATTCATCTGTTACATGCTTGTAAACCCCTGATGTTCTTGAATCATTTGATTCCATATATTGAATTGCTCCTCTGATTGTGGAGCCCAACTCTGCCATCCTGGAATAGGTATGATCAACAAAGGGGGTCTATATCTCATGTCAATCCATTTCTTTTCTCCCCTAGAGTTTATTACCTCTATTAAGATTTATAAAATTGAGGTAGCTCTCCTCATACTCCATCTTAAGTTATTTGGAGACATGACCTCTCATCTTCTAAGAGACACTGAAATTTGGTCCCACTTTTTTACACTTGCAGTCACCACTGAATCAAAACTATGTCTTGAAAATAAGTCAAAAGAAACAACACAATCATAAAAATCTTTTAAATAATGAGTTTTAACTTCATCATTTAAATAATCACAGTTAAAATTCTATCTGATCAATCTGGGGATAGGAAAGGCTGGTCTGATACACAATCCTATAGTCTTAGCATAATTTGTATACTCCTCAAATATGCTTTTCTATGCTAGTTGATTTTTGAATGTAGAATGAAATTCCCTTAGTTGAACTTCTCCTACATGAAGGTTTATCAATAACTTATTGTGCTCATTGTCTCCTATGATCAAATCATGCAAATAAAATTCATAAAGCAAATCTTGCTGACTAGGTTCAACACTATAGAAAATTTCCAAAAATGTTGTTGGCTATATAATCTTGTAAGGAAGATGACAAGAGATCCTCAAAATATACCATATATAAAATTGTTCAAATAAAAACAAAATATATGCAAGAGAAGGATTCTTACATGCTAAAAGAGATTCCCCTAATTTGCATGCATCCACTAAATTTTTTTCTAAAATTTGGACCTTAGCTTTTAATTCTTTATTTTCATTTTCTAATATTTTGTTTGAAGAAGTTACAAATTTATTTTTCTATTTAAGTATGGAATATTCTTCTTCAATTTGATTTAGTATTTGTAAGGTAGGAATACCTAGACAACTTGTTTGATAACTTCAATCAACAAATACCTTAGGAGGAGAAGGTGCAACATTAGAAGGTGCTTTGGAAGAGTTTATCAAACTCTATAATCTCCTATTCTCCTACTTTAGATTTTATACATATATCTAGAGGTCTATTTGTTCACTTTCATTTTTCTTTATTATTTCTTCAAATCTGTGAACTTCTGTTGCATGATTGGCAGATGTTGTGTCCAAATTTTGCACCAATAATAAGTTGAGATGATCCTTATTCTTCAATTGAATGATCAAGTTAGCGATGTTATTTGTTTGTTGTTGCTCTAGAGCTTGAGCTTGAGAAAGCTTCAAATTTAATTGTATAATAGGATCATTTAGATTAGATGACTCTCCTTTCTCATTTGTGCATACAATTTTTCCTTTATTCATTGCAGTTTCAACTGAAATATGTCGTTGTCCCACCATACTTGATTCCTCTGCCGTGAATGGCTCTCATTCCCTCATCTGAAACTTGTATGATTTGACTTATAATTTGAGTTGAAATAAGAATAACAATGCCTTTAACAACTAAAAACTTAGGGGTGAGATTAGTGATGAATTCTCTTACCATTGTTTCATGGAAACCCTGAAACTTTTCAATGAAAGGTAGCCAACCATTTTCTCTAAATACTACCATAAAAGCTTTGTCTTTATGAAACTTTGCTGCATTCTTTGGCTTTGATCTCATTTTTTATCCTATTTCTACTTGGATTTACAGACAACTCTATTTATTTAACTCAAATTAGGGATTAAACCAGCTTCTATTGAAATCTACAGGCAATAATCACTGAGGGTCTATATAAATGAAATGTTTCATGTGAAACTCCAAAGCTTCATGAGTCCGTAGTTTGATGTGATTACTTTATTTAGTTCATCACCACCCATTTCTAAGGAGTGTGCCAGTCGTTTTGTCAATTTATTACAAATGGGTTGAAATGATGATGTGGCACTTTGATGGTGATAACCATTTATCATTTCATGTATAACCCCTTTATGATGTTCCATCATTATAATTATTGATGATGCAATTGATTGTACCAAAGTTGCACACTTATCCATACACCTTTGGTGGCTTGTTTGCATGCTTATCCATTATGGTATGTGTCATGTCATTCCATTTTGGAAGGCTCAAGTTTGGGTCATCTCCGTAGAATAAATCTTAATTAAATCAAAGATAATTAGTTAACTAAACATAAATAAATAGAATATATGTCTCACTTACTCTTGACCTTAGATTTATCCTTTCCTCACTGTCTTTCCTTTTGAACAAATTCTTCTTTATTGAGAGGTTTTTGATAAAGCTTAAATCTATGTCCATTAACTAACAGAGCTCTTATGTTGTCATCAATATTTATTAGCTTAATAGAACCATTTTCAAAGACCTCCTCAATCTGATAAGGTTCCAACCACCTCGTTTGTAGTTTTCCTTTAAATTGTTGAAATTTGGAATCAAATAACAGTGCCCAATCTCCTTTCTAAAACTTCTATTTCTTGATTTATGAATCATGCCAAACTTTCTTTGATGTTGTACCAATTCAGTTCTTTGTAGTGCTTCCATCCTCATCTCATCAAATTGATTAAGCTGTAAGAGTCTTGCTTTTTGTATTTCTTCTATTTCAATCCCTAATTCTACAATTGTTTTCAAAGTTTGTAATTCAAATTAAATAGAGAATAAGGGCTTCTTACCATAAACTAATTCATAAGGTGAAAATCTAGTTTTTATTTTCCAAGTAGTATTATAGGCCCAAACAGCTTCTGGTACCTTATTTGCCCAATCCTTTCTACAAAAATTAACAACTTTAGTTAAAATGGTTTCTAATTATTTGTTGGTGACTTTAACTTACCCATTAGCCTATGGATGGTATAGAGATGTTTATATATGTTGAGTTTGATATACTTGCATGAAGTGTTTTATCATATTTGACATGAACTGCAGTCCTTGATCTGATACTATCTCCCTTGGAGCACCAAATCTTTGCATGATTTTAAAATATAAGAAATCAGCTACCATCTATTCTCTTGCATGAGTTAATACTTCTACTTCTGCCCACTTGGTCACATAGTCTGTACATACTAAGAGATATTTTTGTTCTTTGGAAGGAGGATCCATAGGACCTATAAAATCAGTTCCCCATTTCTCAAATGGTTATAAAATTAATTGAGGATGAGGGTGCAGAGGCATCTCTATTGAAAGAGTAGGTTGTCCAATTCTCTGATAAGCATCATAGTGTCTGACATATCTTTTTACTTGCTGATGAAGGTGAGACTAATAGTATCCTACTTCTAGGATTTTGTGTATGGTTCTTTGAGTTGAGTAATGACCTCCTCCTAATTCATCATGACAAACTCTGATGATATCATTAGCTTTAAGATTTGTCACACACCTACGAAACACATGGTCAGGTATAAGTTTGAATAGCATTTTGCTAATCCATTTAAAATAAGAACTTTATTTGATTAAACGTTTCTTTTCTTTTTATAAAAATTGTAGAGGAAACTTCCCTGTGGTGAGAAATTGGCTATATTAGCAAACCACAGAGATTTTGATGAAGTAGTAAATAGTTGTTTATCTATAAAATCATCTTCCACTGGTTCTTCCTCACCTGTAGTGTTCATTCTTGACAAGAAATTAGCAACCACATTAGACTTCCCTAGTTTATCTATAATATTAACATCAAATTCTTATAATAGATACAACCATCTAATAATCCTACCTCCCACAATTGGTTTGTTGGTAAGATATCTAATATTTGAATGGTTTGTATAGATAAATACCTTGTAGCCTATTATGTAGTGTTTGAATTTGTTAATTTCATAGACTACAACTAGGAATTCCCTCTCAATTATGGTGTAGTTTATTTCAACAGGTGTCATGTTTTTTTTAATATAATATATAACATATATGTTATCCTCTTCATCCTTTTGTCCAAGGACTACTCCTATTATTGTATTGGAAGCATCTGTGTATATATGGAATGGCTGAGTCTAATCTGGTCCTCTCAAAACTAGAGCAATAATGATTTTAGCTTTGATGGTCTCAAAGGCCTGTTAGCAACTATCACTACATTCAAATGTACTATGTTTTATAAGAAAGGCAAACATAAGGGCAGCTATTTGGCTAAAATTATCTATGAAGTGTCTGTAGTAACCAGCATGTCCCAAAAAACTCTTAATTTTAGTTTGTATTTGTGGGATGGGTAAGTTGGATATTATTTCAACCTTCTTTGGATCTACTTGAATTCCTTTTGTAGAAATATGGTGTCCCAGCACTATTCCTTCATCCATCATCAACAAACATTTATCATGGCTCAAAGATAATTGATGTTCTTCACATATGATCAATACTTTTTCTAAGTTGGTAAGATCCTCTTCATAAGTTTCGCCATGAATGGTGAAATCATCCATATATACTTCAACATAATCATTTCTAAGGTTAGAGAATATTGCCAAAACTACTCTTTGGAAGCTTGCTGGAGTATTACAGAGTCCAAATGGGAGTACTCAGTAAGAAAAAATTCCCCAAGAGCAGGTAAATGTGGTTTTATATTGATTTTCATCTACCACCGTTATTTGGTTATACCCACTAAACCCATCCAAGAAAGAAAAATATATTTTTCCTACCAAGTTTTCAAGAACTTGATCAACGAAAGGTAGAGGAAAATAATCTCTTAGTGTTGCTTTGTTCAGTTCTCTATAATCTACACATACCCTTAATTTTCAATTTTTCTTGGGCATAATTACCAGGGGTGAAACCCACTGGCTATCTGAGATGGGGTAAATAAACCCAACTTCTATAAATTTTTTGGATCTCTATTTTGACTCTCTTTTAATGCTAGGTTTATTCTTCTTTATGGTTGTCTGACTGATTTGACAAATTCTATGTAAATGTGATGAGTGTATATGCTAGCGTGAATTCCCTTCATGTCAGTATAATTCCAAGCAAAAGCCTTGGTATGTCTTTCCAGTAATTTAAAGAGTTGATTTTCCTTTTTTATTTGTTAACCAACTATTAATGTTCAAAATCTTTCCAGGGAATACTATGATTGGTTTTGTACCTAGGTAGTTGGATTCTATTTTCTTGAATTCACTAATCAATGAGTTTAGAGGACATGGATGAGGAAGTAGCTTATGAAACATGGTTACATTATCAACAGACTCTTCTCTAGGAGGAATCAGTCTTGCTAAAGAATAATAGAATGCATCTAAGAAATAATTTTATTAGTGTTCTACCAATTTCCACACACTTTCCTAAATTATTCCATGATCATATAGTGAGGAAATAATAGAATAAGTAGAAGTGGTGGTTTCATAATATTCTATCTAACCCAAGAATCCTAAACTGAGGTAGTCCATAGTTTCTAGATGGGTAGAGTCCATAGATTCCAGACTGGCAGAGTTTGTAGCTTTTAGATTAGTAGAGTTTGTAGCTTTCAGATTGGTATAGTCCATAGATTCTTGGTATATGTCTTTATTCAATTATTCTTATTGTTTTTTAACTGTAATCATAGCTAAGGAGGAAATTTTGTTTTATGTGTTGTCTGATTTGTCCACCCAAAATTCTTGTATATGATTTGTTGATGGTTTTGTAGGAAGATACAAAGAGATGCATTTGGATTTTAACCCATTAGAAATGGTCATGTCTCCTAACCTAAAATCAATTAATGCTACTACAGTAGACAACCATGGTCTACCAATGATTATGGGATATCCTAGATTCTTTGTTTAGATTGCAAGATCATGAAATCTATTGGATCTTCCCAAGACTCTATTAGTAATTCAACATTTTTTATAGTCCCTTCTAGTTTAGTTATAGATTGGTCTGCCATTTGAAGAATGGCAATTATGGGTTACATTCTCATAAGAGATAATGTATGAAGAGTATCAGTTGTCATAACATTAATTTTTGCTCTCAAATATACCAAGACGTTAGGAATTTCTTTACCTTTGATTATGACTGTGATCACTGGGCTTCTTAGATATACATATTTTGGAACTAATAGTTTTCTTGCTAATAAATTAAAAACTTTTCCATCAACATGAATGGTTCCTAGATATTTTACTTTCCTCCCAAGTGTCTTGACACAAAGACTTTTGATGATCTTCTTCAATTAAGGTGTATCCCTAATAGCTTGTAGTAGGGGTACCTCAATATTGATCTTTTGCAACTCATGGACCAAGTTTGATTATGGTTTAATATCAATTTATCTTAATCTTTCAGGAAAAGGAAATACTAGTGTAGCAGTGTTTTTTTTGTTTGCTTTAGGGCTCATTTTGATTTTGGCTTCTCTAGTGTTTAATTGAGATGATTGTGTTATTTATTTTTCATCAAGTATCTCAGAAATGAGAACTAGAGGTTTTTGTATAGTTTTCCGTGATCTTAAATGTATTTCTGAACAATCAATAGATCCAGCATTCATTATCTCTTTCTATTCATTAACATAAACGGGTGCTGGTTGTTTATTTTTTGGATTTGCTATTGGTTGTGCAGGGATTGAGGGTTGATTGATTTGTCCTTGTTGTTGAATAATTGGGGGTGGCATTATAGTTTGTTGTTGAAGTGGTCTTATTGGTTGGGTGAATTATTTTTGTGGGTTCCACTGTGGATTCCATTATTGATATTTTTATGGGATCCATTGTTTCTATGGTACCCATTTTTTCTATGGCACCATCTATGGGGGTGTTGGCATATAATTTTATCCTACCCATAGATTTTAGATGTATGGAATTTGGGGTTGATTCTAAAAAGGTGAAAGAATTGAAACATTCCATTGTGCCATCCATGGATTAATTGGGTTTTTTGCATTAAACTATCCTTGAGCCTAGTTTTGTGGGGCAAAGTTTTGTCTCTGGATATAATTTACTTCTTCAGTAGACTGGACTTGTATTTTCATTTACTTTTTTAAAATAGGTAGAAAGGTGAAATGTTTTGTATCATGATCTGTTACATCATAGATCCCACATGATGAAACATTGGTTTTATCTAGGGGGTAGTCTCTAAGGGCATGTTTCTGTCTGCACTTAGGACAATAGATTGTTAAGGGTTTTGTTGCATTTGCATTAGCTTGAAAGCCATCCAAAGTGCTATTTAGTGTAACTAGAATATCCATCTTTATATTGGCAAATTCTTCCATTAGCTTACCTACTTCATTAGATTTTCCAAACCTTCCTCTCCTAATTCTGGGTTTTGTTTGAGATTAGTTGGTACATAGCTTAGAAATCTAATCAAAAGCCAACTTATTGATATCTCCACCTTCCATCAGATTTAAGGCATATCTAGTATCTTTGTCCAACCCTTTTAGAAAACTAATTTTTGAACTTCTTCAATGAGTGGATAATTGCTTCTTTTCTGAGTGAACATGAATCTATTTAAATAATCCTCTAAATATTCATCCTCATTCTGTTTGATTTTGAAAAAATCCTCTTTTCTTTCTCACACTCGGCAATAATCTTGATACTTGTTTAAGAATTATGTCTCCATGTCATCCCATGTTCTAATAGAATCGCCAAGTAAACCCATGAACCATCTCATAGATGCATCTTTAAGTGTAGAGGGAAATAGTTTTAATTTTTGGCTATCTATTGTGTAATCATAGGTTTGGCATAGTACCTTAAACTCAAACAAGAATTGACCAAGATATTATGTAGATCTTCCCTAGAAATTTAGCAGATTAGCTGGTGAAATATTTTTCATGGGGGTTTAATCATTAGGATCTGCAACAATAGGAAAGAAAAAAAACTCCTTCTTGGTTGTGCAAGTTGTTGATTTTGTTGGAGAGCCATATTTTATTTTTCTAATGATGTTTCAAAGGTGGGATGATCTTCCCGCTAAATATTAGTAGTACCAGTTATGGGTAGTTCAAAGTTCTCAAAATTTTCTTCGGCTATGGATTTTTGAAATGCTTCTTCTAAGTCCTTGACAATTTTTAAATAATGTCTTCCTACAAGAGATTGATCCTAAGGAATTTGTCCTATGGGGCTTGTTTGTGGTAAAGGCCAAGTTTCTATTCATGTTTTTGAAGAATATTATAGATAGGTTTCACTCGTAACTTCTGGTTCACTACTCAGATATGTTGAAGGAGTTTCAACTTGTGTTCTTGGTGGAAATTTTGGGATGAATCATCCTTTAGAGTCTCTAGGATGGTACATCAATTTATTGAATTTTTATGGTTTTTACAAAAAAAAATCTCTAATTTTTACTCTAGATCATTAATTATTACCCTAATAACACCTTGTCCCCAAAAATGGCACCAAATATGATGAGTGTTATTTAACTCTTCATTTAATCAAATTTTAATTGATGTCTTATCAACCAGGGCTAGTGTTTAAAGACGTCTACAGTAAGGTGTAGGATGGTATATCTAGAAGTCTGTTTGTGGGGGTGTTTAATGGTCACATTCTAACTTTGACTAATAAAAGAAATGTGTCATAAACTTCTTGATTCACTCTTTTGATAAAAAGGAAAATACGTAACTATTTAATCAAATAAATAGACTCTTTTGCTCTTGAAAGTAAAATCACACTCCTATTTACGCTTGCATGGAAATGGAGATGTTTAACTTAAAAAGGAAATTTGCTTGGCACTTTTTTTGTAAAAGAAAACACACTTTTATTAGAAATGAAATGACTTTGGAAGAAGGAAATGCCTTTCAAACTATGAATTTGTTTTTATGTTTTATGAATGAATTCAAACACTAGCAAAATTCTGATTAGTTAAAACAAAGAGTTAATATAACACAACCTAAGTTCCATACATAATTCCTGGTTCCAAGGAGAGTGGGCCCTTACTCCTCTCAGACTTAGGAACGAAGATTAATCAATGCTAAAAACTGAAGTGATAATTCATAAAATTGAAATGATTACAATCTATCAATAACTTGTAATATGCTTGTACATATCTTTTATCTACTATATTTTTTTAATAACAAAAGTCTTACATTTTATACTAATATAATCAACTCAAAATAGGATTGAAAGAGATAGGATTCCTTTGTTGATCCACTCATCCAAAAAAAGGAGATTGGATTTCTAAGAGATCTAATTATTCTAATGAAATAGATATACTATCCTAAAATAGTCCTAAGATCCAAATATATACAACTTTATCAAAAGTAAATCCTACAAAATGGTAGGCGAGTATTTTCCTCATTTGACTCCAACTGGAATAATTCAATCTCATCTAATCTAGCCACCAGCTTCCCCATTTGTATCTTTGTCTTTACAGAATCCATAGAATTGACCCTGTAGAGTCGATAGTAACGAGCCTACAGAGTCCGTAGAAACAAGCCTGTAGAGTCCATAGAAACAAGCCAATGGAGTCTATAGAAATAAGCATGTAGAGTCTGTAGAAACAAGCCTATAGAGTCCATAGAAATAAGCTGTCTATGTGATTTCATAGTTCTGATGGATGGAGATCAAAATTGAACTTTCACTATACATCACCTGTGTCTTCTTTCTAAGCATTCTTCACAACAAAAATCACTAAAACATGTTATGTATTAGACATTAATGACAAAGTAAAGGTTTAGTCCTTAGTTCAATATAAACAAGACAAATATCTACTTTCCATGTAATAGATATCTAACAATCTATGATTTTCATAAGATAATATCCTTAGAGAGATGAATTGAGGGAAATAACATGTCAATAATGAGCCATATTCTAAGCTCATCAGATACTATCACTTAGCTCCACTATACATCACTAAAAAACTTAGAAAAAATGTTCACAACTCATAATTAGACTTGTATTCAATGTTAAAAGACAAAGTGTTATGTCATATTATCAGGGCTTCACCATACCAACTGTGGTCTCTTTTACAATCACCAAAATGGCTCAATTTATAGAACTTGGGAGAAGAAAGAGAGAAGAGAAGTTCAAAAGGCACAAGGAAAAGTTTCCAAAAGATGAAATTAGTTACACTACATGTGGATGAAGATATGGGGTGAGACATGCAATGTTAGGATCTATAAGTGTTGTTTCAAATCATCCCAAACTTGCAAAGTATTCAATAAACTCCATTTGCATAGAAAACTACCCCTCATGATTAGCCTTCCAAAACTACATTATCATTGAAAATGACCAAGTTTGATGATGTATTTGAGAGATAGGGGTTACTAATAATCCTTTACATTAATTTTAGAGGTTCTTGATCATCCCTATCATTTTATCCATACATCACCATTCAAGACAGTCCCAAAATGAGCTCTCTCCATGCACCTTTCACACTTGGCACCTAAAAATTTACCAATTTAGTTTTATTCATTAAAAAGGGTTAATGACACTTTTAAAATGTGTCCATATCATTAGTTTCAATAAATTATCCTTAAAAGGCTTTACAAATTGAAATTCACCACTTTATCCTAAGTGTTCACTATCTACCCACTAGACTGGCTAAAATGAAAGAGATGGTAGATAGGATTAAGAGATTATAAACCTAATAAAATTACCATGAGGACTTATAAAAATTCATAAAATATCCCTCAAAATTTAGTTAGCCTCTTTAAAGTTCTCCATGCCTGTAAAACACATAAAAAGGTTAAAAAGAGCCCTATTTTGGCCCACTCTGTATAGGTCCGTATATAAAAACTATATTGGAGGGTGCCTAAGAGAGTCCTTTACATGTTACCAAATTTTTATGGAACCTCTAGTTCATCTTCATACTTAATCTTCAATATCTTCCCAATCGAGTCCTTGAGAAGGGTTTGCAAGGGTTTTGAGGTGGTTTTCATTCTTAACATTCGTTCATAGCCATGACACATTAGATATATGATCAAATTCCACTTATGTATTCTCAAGTACCCAATTCAACTTCATTTAATGGCTCAATGTCCCATGCAAAGGCTCATGAAATATATGAGCATTCCAAGAAGGGCATTTGAGTCATTTTTAAGCATTCTGCAAGGTCTGAGCACATTCTAGGACAAATGATGGCTTCTTAGTGGATATCTTTCAAAAAAAAAATTTAAACACCTCTAAAACTTCCATATGAAAATTATCCAATCCCTATAACAACTCACGAAGGGTTTAGAATGAATATGACCCCTATTTCGGAAACATGTCTAGGCCTTGCCAACTGGGTATGTTTGCACCTTTGAAACAAATGACCATTATGTCCAATTACCATGCACTAATATAGATTTAAAAAAATCACCCCCATTTATTTGATCCAAAACACTACAAGTCTTTTCAAAGGCTATAACTTTAAATGGCTTTGCATTTGGCACTAAATTTACACATTTCATCATTACGTCTGCTTGTAGACCTTCTAGTCTAGACCACCTTTCTTGCATTCCAAACTTATATAAATGTTTCTATATGTTTCCCCCAGCTATTAATATGTTATTTACTAATCCAATTAATCTCTGGTTCACCATTCCTCACTTTTCCCCAAAACCACCATTCTTGTGGATGAAGGAAGCACCTTACCTCTAAGACAAAACAAAGAGTATTAGCCCTATTTTTTGTGAAAAGTGAATACTTTATAGGCTTAAAAAGGTCCTAATTACCAAATTTAAAATACTATTTTGTCTGGTTCTATGGTTAGGGGGTTTAAGTATCCCAATCTTCTATAAAAATGGTAAAAACCCTATTTTTTAGATATTCTTGATCAAACCTCCTCATGGATGCTACTTTAAAACTAATTTCATGCATTAAATTTTATTAAATATGTTATCCAAACTAATTTAATTATTATTAAACCTATTAATCCACCTAAAACATTTATCCTAAGTGGAATCTCCATACTCACCCCCTGAGCCAAGGGTTTCCCTAACCTACCTATATGGACCAAGTCCATTTTGCTAAGGGAAAAGGGGCCTTGGGTATCTTGAGAGTGTCTTGGGAATATAATTACATTAATTTGATCATGGGTAATCATATTTCACTACTTTAAATTCCCCCCTCCTTCCTAGGTATCCAAGCTTTCACCTTGTTCCTTCCAAGCTAGGACCTTGCCTGGCTGTAATAGTGAACAGGGGTGTTTTATTAAAGGATACCTCTCATTGAAATCCTATCAAGGTGTCAAGACCTTATATATATTATTTGACCCTCTTATTATTCCAATTTTATCTCATTCTTCTGATCTATCATCTAATAATTTAAGGCTTTCAATTGCTCACTACGCTCTATAGACTGAGACACCCTTAAGACCCTACTTATAGGTGATTTTATGTGGTCATAGGCATGATATTGGTCTTAACTAATGATTTAGAATCTTATTTATGTCCTTCAAGCCATTATTACTTGACATTACCACCTCCTCAACCTATAAGTGCTTTTAAAACTTCTTCAAAGTCCATAATCTCAATCCACTACCTATCTCAAATGTAGGTGACTATGTTTCATTCATTTTAGGCCTACCTATAGGTTGACTTAGCTAAAAATGGACCTAGTCATGGTGTCTATGATTTCATAGGGGTATTTTTTTGATCACAAACCATAAAGTATCTTCATCTTGTTCATGATCACACTTGTTTCAGAAGCTTTAATCCTTTCTGCGTGTAGGTGTCCTCTCACATGCCTGTGTATAGAAAAAGGAGAATGCTTTAGGGGTCAAAACATCAAATTCAGTTTCTCTCATGACATTTTATCTTATGGGAATCATTTGAACCAATTTTAATGTTCCATGTTGATTTCTTAGTCTAGGATTGAGTTTATGAATTACAAGTTCACCTTTCTACCAATCTCTTGTAGGTTTCATTATCAAAATTTAGTAGTTTTGAGGGCACATTTGGGTATTCAAAAGACCACCCTCCTTTATTCATTATCCTTACAATTTTATCACATTAATTGTCCTATGATAGGGATATAATACTATTCAAGGTATACACCTTATAAGCTCATATAAACATATTCTATGATATCTCAAAAAACCTCTTAGGCCTCTATTTGTAACTTTCAGGGATTACAGCCCTGAACACAGTCATCTCTCCTTTGAATGGTTATTTAGCACAAAATGGATAATAAATGGGTTTTTTACATGATACCATGCCCTCATACCCTCCAAGGCAAAAGTATATTCCTCTAAGCATTAGCATGATGACACCAGGATGGTGAGTGAGTGCCTTGAGCTATATATGCAGATGGGAACTTGAAAGAGCATGAATTTACAAGGGTAACGTTATCCAAACATTTAAAATGCAATTTTCAACATTCAATTTGGATAAAATCATCAAGAATATTTTGAAAACAACTAAAAACAATCTCTTCAATGTGAATATCACCCTTCAAGGCACCTATAGATGGAAAGAGTGGATTATCGTAAACCCACATAAGCCTAAAAGAGGTCTATGAATATTTTGAGACTTAAAAAAGCAAATACACAATTATAAACCTATATATAATTCCTAAGGAACATAATAAAATATCAAATCCATCAAATCAAAGTAACATTTTTTGAAACTAGTTCAAAAGGAGGCCCCTCATGGTTGTACATGCATAAAAAGCTACCTGAAGTGTTAACAATGGTTCATAAAGGAGAAGGAACCAATATGAGACTTATTACTATGAAATTTAAGTGTACTAAGTTTACTATCCATCCCCAAGACGATTCTTCCTAACTCCACTTGTACGGTCCACACTAATCATCACATATTGACCCTTCTTTTCTTGCCAAGATGAAAAGGAAGAAAAATGAGTTTTAGATGGAATTTATAATGAATTTTTTATATTATAATAATTTAAATTGGTGAGGGGAAGTTAATATACACTCCACCTACGTTTTTATCTAATGGTGGACTTAAAAAGTCCATACAAGTGCCTAAAAGCCCCTAACATCAAGGAAGAAATACCATTTACTGAATATAAATTCTTCTTGGCTAACATCTCACTACTTTTGACATGATCCTAACCTCTTCCACATTAAAAATCACCTTTGTGACAAATTTGATTTCATGAAAGTCTGAACAAGTCATTAAATCGGCTAAAATGTGACCAAAAGGCCCCTTTTTGCATATGAGATGTAACATATGACCAATTTATGAATTTTAAACATATGAAAACATGTCAAGGACCACCTTAGGACATTTTAAACATAAATTTATCCTTTTATTACCTTTGACCATGGTTTACCAACCTTTAAGTTTAGTTGATTAGCTTAGTACAAAGAGGGTGGACTTCAACAAGGACTAGGGAGACGATAAGCTAATAGACCAACATGACACCCTATAGGACACATGGAAACCTTATTCAAAATCTCAAAATATTATGGTTTGACTGATTTTTACTATAATTCAAATTGAGTCAATATTTTGACAACCCCTAGGGGTAACATGCTTGCCTATGTTAAAGCCTAGTAGCCTTATTACATTTATTGGGCCAAAGGAGTTATAATGCACTTGGGAATAGTAGGACCAGACCTTGAATTGACCAAAATATATATGGAATTACCTCAAAACACACAAATAAATAAAAACACACACAAAACCAAAGTAAAACATAAAGCAAAGACACACTTGTGCTACTAAGCATTTAAGGAACACAAGACATAATTGAAAACAAACTAGTATGTACATTCATTTTGATCATACTCCCTTCCTAGATCAAAAGGGGAGTATCTTGAATGTCCCTCCTCACTAGATTAATGATTATGCCAAGCATGCTTCATTTTGGGTGTGATGCTAGATGACTCATGTTTTCTCTTTGCTCCTTGACTTGTCATGTCATTTGATGAAGTCATCTCAAATAGGTTTACAAAGTAGATGAAGTCCTCTTGGTCTTAGAAAAATGCCTCATATTTTTTTCCTCTTGTCTCCTCATATAAAATTTTCATATCCATGCATGGGACAACTTATTGTAAGGTCATGTCTTCTTGAAGGATCTCATCCTCCTTCTCAATTGTCACACATTCTTCAAACTCTCAAAGAAGCATAGTATCATGAAAATTTTGAACAAGATCATCATAGATTGATCCATCATGATCTAGACTCTCTTGATGACAATACTCCTCAACACATACCTGCTCTCCAACTTCTAGCTTATCATGGCTTGTGGTCATCTCTATAATAATTTTGGGCCCATTTTTTGCTTTCAAATTCATTGTATATGTCTTCAAACATCTACCATAAGCTATCATCTTTTGACTAGTTTGCATCATGGAAAGGAACAATGAGAGAAAACACGTCTTCTTCTTCTTTGGGATTCAAGAGAAATCCTTCCAAGACATTTCAACACAAGGAACATCATTTTCACAAGGATTCAGATCTTTCTCATCATTTATCCAATCTAAAACCTCTATTCCTTCCTCGTAATACTCTCCAAATAATTTAACTTATTCCACCATAATTTCTTCCCTTTTTTGGCTGCTCTCTTGGATGGACTCCCAAGAAGGACAATTTTGGGAAATGGACAAAGAACTTGGGGCATTTTGAGAGTACCAAGATGAAGTTGTTTAATGAGATCTCAATCTCTCCTCTAGATTGAAAATTAGGACACAAACCTCAAGCACCTCTTAGGTAAGATTTTACCAATTATCACTCTATATGGGTATCCACTCCATTTTGACTTGTTTTCAAACATCCCTTACAATATCAATACAAACACTAGGGATGTCTTGACTAAAACCATATCTAGTGTCAAGATATAACATGTAGTCTTGGTAGCCAATAAAAATCCTTTTGAAACTTATAATAGGATGACTTGGAGAGGAATCAAGTGGACCAGGTGGCGTACAAGTTGGAGAGGACTGATTATAAGCAACATAGGGATCATGACGAGTTTTCTCATCTTGAGGAGGAAAAGGCAAAACAATACATACCTATTCTACTTAATGATCTTCATTTATAAGTGGGGGTATAAGAGTATTTTATTCATGTAGACAATAGGTTCCCAAATCAATCTCCTCTATGGATGTATAGGGATCATGCTCATATGATTCAATGCCATACTCATCAAGGAAAAGATAAAAAATACCTTCACGAGGAGTGGATAATTCACCACCCATGACACCTTTCTTTTCTTCACTAATAACACAATTCTGATTTGAATTTGTCTCCACATATGGTTCAATTTGAAACCTTGCCAAGGGTTGTGTTCTTATGGTTACCTTAAATCCATATCTTGTTATAAAATATAGAAAAGACCAATCAACAAAAAGGTATCCTCCTATTTTAGCCGTGAAGTCTCTTGACAAGAAAATGGTAAAATGAGCTGGAAGATCAACCACTATAATATCTTGCATGATGGAGAAACTTGGATAATCATGTAGAAATACTCTCAATCCTCTAACTAATCCCACTATCTTGGTTTAAGTTTCATAAATATGTAACATACCTTTGTTATGTGGTTCATATTTTAGTCCCAAATTATCTGTAACCACCTTAGTCATGACTATGGTACTGGCTTCACTATCCACGATGCAATTGTGAACCAATTTGTCTCCCATAATGAGTGTGAGATAGAAAGGTGGAGGATTTTTAGATTTGGTATAAGGTTTTAGGACATGACTTGGTGTATTAGTAAGGGCTACACCATTGTATCTTAGAGCTTGAGGGGCTACATGGATGTTTGAAAGATGTTCTTCTAGGAGTTCCATTTGATCAGGCATTTGCAATACTTCCCAAAGAGATATGTTAGTCTTGGTATTATTCAAATAATCAATAATGTTTAGAGGGGAAGTATTTACCTTTTCTTGCATTCTTAAAGGTAGTGATGAAGCTTGAACTTAATGCATTGTAGGCTTGACAAATTTTCTCACATTATGAATTTGATGAGGAGTGTGACTAGTAGGAGGTATTACATTAGGATTCACACTTTGTGGCCTTGGAGAGGCATCACCTAGAGTCACATGTTCTTATATAACATCTCCCAAATCTCTTTTTTTTGGATCTTGTGTTGGCTATAACTAATGTGCTTTGGTTCAATGCATAGTTATCCTCCTTTTTAAAGTTCATAAGAATGGTACCTTGGCTACTACCCTCTCCATGAGTATCCCTTTTCATGATATTTTCCTTTTATGATGTAAGGCCAAAAGTAGCTCCTTATTATGTCACCAAGGCTTGACAACATTCTCCACCATCATACACAACTTGAGATTGTCCCCATTGATCTAAATTTTCCTCTCCTTGAACCAGGTTAGCATGGACTGGGACAATGGCCCTTGCGGATGGGATGGAATTAGGATTATGGACATTGGGTTGCCTTTTAAAACCTTGTGTACCTTTTCCTCTTCCTTGGTAATTATATTGGGGTGGAGGTCTGTAATCTTGTGAAGGATAATATTGGGGATTGGGTGGAACACTTGCATGCAATTGAGCTTGTTTGAGATGAGCTTGTAATGACCAAATCAATTCATCTTTGTCTATAGCATTATCCACCTCCTTGGAAGTGTTTCTAGGCTTGACATTGGCATTGGTAATTTATGCTACACTTGGAGTTTCAACTAAAATATGAGACAACAAAGGCATGAAAACTCTTGGGGGTAATCTCCTAGCTCGTATCAAACTATTATCAGCTTCAATATCTATCTCATATGCCTCTAATAAAGTAAATCCTCCCATTTGTTGCAATATCACTGCCATATCAGTGCCAATGGCCTTGAGATAGGTGGGAAATACAAATCTTGGAGGAGGCCTCATGATAGGTGGAAATCTATGCCATGTCCTTTGAAACCTTTCATTGAAATCTCCCATAGATTCATTAGGACCTCTTCTTATCACATTTAGTTGGTGAATTAGTGAATTATGATCACTCTTATTCTCAAACCTATTCACCAACAATTCTCCAAAATCATCCCAACTAGTGATGCAACCACCCTCCAATGTCCTATACCAATCAAGTGCCTTACCCTTTAAATACATGGCAAGTAGTCTAATAGATATGCTATCTTGGGTGATATTGTGTAAATTACAAAAGTTTGAAATGTCCCTAATGTGCTCAGATGGGGTAATAGGGCCTTCTCTATTGAAACTAGGGAGACTTTTGGTAGCATTGGGAGGAATAGGGTCATATACAAGAAGGTTGATGAATTTTGGGTGTTGAAGGTTGGGAAAGCATGTTTCTTAGCCATCTCTTATTGATCTCGTATCTCCTCAACTTCTTCCTCAAAACCTTGTTTAGGATCTCCAAATGTTAGGAATGGTTCAGGATGATGTTCCTCAAGAGGATTTTTAGGTAGAGGGACTTTATTAAAAGCTATACAAGATTATCTAGTGAATACCATGAAGTATAATATGGAAAAAATGATCTAAAACTAGAAATTCTAACCTTTTGGAGTTGCCAAATGCTGGATTAGAAACACTTCTACAACCTTGGGCTTGTCAAGACCAACATTCACCTTGACATGGAAACAATTAGGACCAGCTACCCCAATGGGCATGCCAAAACTATTGTCATGAAATTGGGTACCCTAGGACACTCTATTCAATCTCATACAATTTGATGTAACATTGAATCATCTCTCAAGTTGTGGGGACTTGAAGAAGAGATGAATCTCTAGATTATAAGGGCTAACTCCCTAGATTCTTTTTTTAATGTCTATCACCTAATATAATGCTTGTTTATGAAAAGAGTTAGAAGATTTCATAAAATGGAAACTACACTAAATATGTGATCCACCAAGACATATCCCACAGACTATCAGAGTTCTACTAAGAAATAATGCTTTCCAAAATCAATTATATGCATTGAAGGATCCTAACATAGTGTTTCAATGTGAAGGTAGCTTACTTGGGACACTCAAAAAGATAACTAACCTAGGGGTAGATTTCACACATAGAGATAATTTCATACTTGAATAAGATCCAGGTACATTCAACACACTTCACTAGACCTGTTAAAATTAGAACTCTTGCTTAAACATGAAGGATAAAGGGAGTAAGAATGATACTATCACTTAGGTCCACTATACATCACTCACAGACTTAGAAAAAATGTTAAAAACTTATAATTATACTTTTATTAAATGTTCGAATATAAATTTTAATGTCATATTAGTAGGGCTTCACCATACCAACTGTGGTCTCTTTTATAATGGCCAAAATGGCTCAATTCAAATAAGTTGGGAGAAGAGAGAGAGAGAAGTTCAAAAGGCACATGGACAAGTGTCTAAAAGATAAAATTAATTAAAATTCATGTAGATGAAGAGATGGAGTGAGCCATGTAATGTCAATAGCTACAAGTGTCATTTACAATCATCCAAAACTTGCAAAGTAGTTAAGAAACTCCTTTTGCACAAAAAATTACCCCTTATGATTAGCCTTCCAAAACTACCTTATCATTGCAACTGACCAAGTCTAATGATGTATTTGAGTGGGAGTGGTTACTAAGAAGCATTCACATGTATTTAAGAGGTTCTTGATCATCCCTATCATTTTGGCCATGCACCATCATTCAAGATAGTCCCAAAATGAGCTCTCTCCATGCACCTTTCACACTTGACACCTAAAACTTTCCCAATTATTTAGTTTTATCCATGTAAAATGGTGAATGAAAATTATAAAATGTGTCCATATCATTAATTTCAATAAATTATCCTTAAAACTCTTTCCAAATTGAAATTCAACACTTTCTCCTAAGTGGTCACTATTTGCCCACTAGATTGGTTGAAATGAAAGAGATGGAAAATAGGCTTAGGAGATTAGACACCTAATAAAATGACCATGAGGACTTATAAAAAGTCATAATCTCTCCCCCAAAAGTTATTTTTCCTCTTGAAATTTATCCATGCCTATAAAATAATCAAAAAGGTCAAAATGAGCCCTGTTCTAGCCTATTTCATACAGGTCAATACAAAAAAATTGCATTGGAGGGTGACTAAGAGAGTCCTTTTCATGTTCCAAAATTTTCATGGCATCTCCACTTCATCTTCATGCTTAATCTTTAATCTCTTCCCAATCAAGTCCTTGAGAAGGGTTTACAAGGGTTTTGAGGTGGTTTTCATTATTAACATTCATTCATAGCCATGGCACATTGGAAATATGATAAAATACCACTTATGGAATCTCAACGACCCCCTTCAACTTTCTTAAATGGCTAAATGTCCCATTCAAAGGCTCATGAAAGATATGAGCATTCTAAGATGGCCATTTGAGTCATTTTCAAACATTCTGTAGGGTTTGAGCACATTCTAGGCCAAAGTATGGCTTTCTGGTGGATATATTTAAAACTAAAAGTTTAATCACCTCTAAAACTTCCATATAAACATTATCCAATTCCTATAACAACTCACCAAGGTTTTAGAATGAATCTGACCTCTATTTTGGAAACATGTCTAAGCCTTGCCAATTAGGTATGTCTGTAACTTTGAAATTAATGACCATTAATTACACTTACCATGAACTAATATATATTTAACACATCATGTTTACCCCTTGGAGGTTATCCAAAACACTACAAGGCTAGGAAAAGGCTAGAACTTGAAATGACCTTGCGTTTGGTACTAACTTTACATGTTTCATCATTAGGTTTGCATGTATACCTTCTGGTCTAGAACTCATTGCTTGAATTTAAACCTTATAGACATATTTATCATGCTTCTCCATATGTACCCTATCTATTAAAACCTTATTTACTAATCCAATTTATCTTTGGTTCACCATTCCTCACTTTTCCCCAAAACTGCCATTCTTGTGCATGAAGGAAGCACCTTACCTCTGAGACAAAACAAAGAGTATTATCCCTATTTGTTTGTATAAATTGAATACTTGGTAGGATTAAAAATTTACTAATTATAAATTATTCCAAATTATCTTGTATTTTTCCATGGTTATGGGGTCTAACCATCTCAATCTTCTCATAATTAGGGGTAAAAAATCCTGGTTTTTGCATATTCTTGCTCTAACCTCCTCATGGATGCTCCTTTAAAACTAATTTAATGAATAAAATTTGATTATACATGTTCTCCACCCTCATTTCATGCTTATGGAACCTAGGAATCCACCCAAAACCTTTCTCCTAATTGGAATCTCCATACTCACCCCTTGAACCAAGGGTTTCCCTAACCTGCTTGTACGGACTAAGTCCATTTTGCTAAGAGAAAAGGGACCTTGGGTAGCTTGAGAGTGTAGTTTGAATATAATTACATTAATTTTATCATGTGGAATCATATTACATTGCTTTAAATTCCCCCTTCCTTCCTAGGTTTCCAACCTTTCACCTTGTTCCTTCTACGCTATGACCATGCCTAACTGTAACTGTGAACACATGTATTTTCTTTGAGGATACATTTCATTGAAATCCTATCAATGTTTCAAAACCTTATATAATTATTTTAAATTATTCTTATGCCAATTTGATATCATTCTTCTGATCTAGCATCTTAGCACTTTAAGGCTTCCAATTGCTCACTGCCCTCTATAGACTGAGACACCCTTTAAACCCTGTGTGTAGGTGATTTTAAGTGGTCATATGCATGATATTAGTCTTGAATAATGATTTATAAACTTATTTATGTCCTCCAATCCATTATTACTTTACATTTCCACCTCCTCAACCTAAATGTACTTTAGAACTTCTTCAAAGTTCATAATCTCACTCCACTACCTGTCTCAACTATAGGTGACTACGTTTCATTCATTTTAGACCCACCTATAGGTTGACTTAGCTAAAAATGGACATGATCATGGTGTATATGATGGCATAGAGGTATTTATTTTATCACAAACCATAAAATATTTTCATCTTGTTCATGATCACACTTGTTTCATAAGCTTTAATCCTTTCTTCTTGTAGGTGTCTTCTCATAGGCCTATGTACAGATAGAGGAGAATGCTTTACGGGTCAAAACATTAAATTCACTTTATCTCATGACATTTTATATTATGGGAATCATTTGAACCAATTTTAATATTCCATCTTGATTTCTTAGTCTAGGATTGAGTATATGAATTGGTAGTTCACTTTTCTACTAATCTCCCATAGGTTTCACTATCAAAATTCAGTGGTTTCAAGGGCACTTTTGGGTATTCAGAAGACCATCCTCTATTGTTCATTATCCTTCAAATTTTTTCACATTCATTATCCTGTGATAGAGATACAAGATCATTCAAGGTAAACAACTTACAAGATCATATAAACATGTTCTATTATACCTCAAAAAACCCCCTAGGCCTCTATTTGCAACTTTTAGGGACTGCATGCCTAAACATAGTCATCTCTCCTTTGAATGGTACTTTATCACCAAGTGGATAAAAAATGGGTTTTTAACATGCTACCATGCCCTCATACCCTCTAAGCCATAATTATATTCCTCTAAGCATCAACATGACATCATCAGGACTGTGAGTGAGTGCCTTGAGTTGTATATACAGATTGAAACTTGAAAGAGCATAAATTTGCAAGGGTAAGGTTCTCCAAACACTTCAAATGAAATTTTTAACATTCAATTTTGATAAAATCATTAATAATATTTTGAAAACAACTCAAAACAATCTCTTTAATGTGAATATCACCCTTCAAAGCACCTGTAGATGGAAAGAGTTGATCATGGCAAACCCACACATGCCAAGAAGAGGTCTATGAATATATTTAGACTTATAAAAGAAAAATAAAAATTATAAACCTATAGATAATTCCTTAAGAAAATAATATAATATCAAATCCATCAAATCAAAGTAACATTTTTTGAAACTAGCTCAAAAGGAGGCCCCTCATAGTTGTACATGCATACAAAGCTACATAGAGTGTTAACAATGGTTCATAAAGGATGAGGCACCAATATAAGACTTATTGCTATTAAAGTTAAGTGTACCAAGTTTAATTTCAAGCCCCAAGACCATTATTCACAACTCCACTTGTACGGTCCACACCAAGCATCACAAGTTGATCCTTTTTTGCTTGCCAATATAAGAAGGAAGAAAAATGAGTTGAATATGTACTTTATGATTAAATTTATACATTATAAGCTTGTAAATTGGTGAGGGTAGGTCAATATATACTCCACCCACGTTTTTAGTGATGGTGGTTTCAAGAAGTCCATACAAGTGCCTAAAAGCCCCTAAAATTAAGGAAAAACTACCATTTATTGAACATAAATTCTTCTTGTCTGACATCTAACTGATAATAACATTATCTTGACCTATTCCATGTTGAAAATAAGCTTTGTGACAAATTTTCTTGCATGAAAGTCTGTATAAGTCATTAAATGGGCTAAAATGTGACTAAAAGGCCCCTTTTTGCATATGAGACATAACATATGACCAATTTATGACTTGTAAATATATTAAAACATGTCAAGGACCACATTAGGACATTTTAAACATAATTTTATTCTTTTAATCCCTTTTACCATGGTTGACCAACCTTTGACTTTAGTTGACTAGCCTAGTACAAAGAGGGTGGACTTTAACAGGACTAAGGAGAGGATAAGTAAGATAATAGACCAACATGAAAAATATAAGACACATGGGAACATTATTAAAAAGTTAAAAATAGTAGAGTTTGACTTAATTTGACTATAAGTCAAATTAAGTCAACATGCCCCACTAGCTTTACCTTCAACCAACCTATCTCATCCCTATTGTTTCACGATCCATTCCTGGGGGTAATTTTGTCTTAGGTAAACCTCACCCAAAAACAATGGTGAGTTTATATGTTTCCATTGGCCTCCCCTTTCATTCTGCATCCTTTAACTCTAATGGTCTCTCTACCTCCACTCCTTTCCTTTTTCACTCCCACTTCCTCCACCTCCCCTGCACCTCATCATACATCCTTCACCACCATTTCAACCACACCTCCTCCACCCCCAAACACTTGAGGGATGGTCCTAGGGTCACATGAACCATATATGTATGTCTAAGGTGACCCAAACATATGATGGAGTTTTAGTAGAGCCTCTAGGAGAATAAAGAGGATGCTTACTTAGAGATTCATTCAAGAGGGGAACTTGGTGATATGGAAAACCCATTAGGGTTTATTTTGCATCACCAAGGTGATGAATACTACTAGAGAAGAGAATATGGTCAAGGACCCACTATCCATCCTCCAAACTACCAATGACATGTCTAAGAATCTCCTTGAGGACATGCAAATCCAAGTCTATAATCTTAAAGCCCAAGTGAAGAGTACATTCCTGATCAAACTAACTGGGTAGGTCAAGAATGCCCTCATACTATTTTTCTCAATATTTAGAAAGTAATGGGGAATCAAGTTGATATTAATGTAATTATATAGTAGACATAGGCCTAAATGGGGATGATTAACGAAATTGATGAGAAATGATGGAAGCTATAGGTAGTGCTCAACAAAGTGATGTTCTTAGAGCTCAAATTGATGCCAACCTCAAATTTGGGGTCATACCAAACTTATGCTGGGAACATGAGAGAAAAAATGGAGGAGTGGCTAGCCTTGGCCTACACTACAATAAAATCCTTGGAAGAGGGTGAGAAGAAGATACTGACCTACTTCTATAAGGTTAATATCTCTATGTTATTCCACTTGAATGTCACTCTACACAACCAAGGGGAATTCAAAGTCCACTTGGGTTAATTCAACTAGATTATGATGAAAAAAGTAGCCAAAGTGATCTATGAAAGAACCCAGGTAGTGTTGGATCTATCAAATCAATCCACTATGATTATCAATCAAGTCTCAAGAGTCCAAGCCTTGATGGAATTAGTTTTCTATATCTCCTCAAGATTGGTAGCTTAGGTAGAGGTGATCTTCAGGGAGCCTCCAATGAACTTGTCTAATTTGGACAAGGAGTTTGACCTCAAAACACCTGTGCTAGAATCTAGGAGTACCCATTTGAATAAGTTGAGAGCTATCCCCTCTTACCAACCTTCATGTGTTTACTTATGGTCCCCCATAAATCTATTATGGATTTGTTGAATTTTTTTTTTGGTTCAAATTTTGAAATATGGTTGTAACTATAATAAGTGGCTATCATGGCCTAGGATGGGATCTTCATGCTTTCTCAAGGTGAACCCAAATCCTCATCTATTTATATAATATCCATATTTCATTTTAGGGTTGACTAAAAATTACTTGAAAGTGTGTTTGGATTATTTCTAGGATTTCATTTGTGTTTCCTTTTACAATCTAGAATGTAATAGCGGTCGAGATCGATTATTATGGTAGTTTTTCACTCTTTCAATGAATATAATCTCTATTTATATAAAATGGTCTTTTCTATGTTTAAATTTTTTTCATCTTCATGTTTTAATCATCAAAATTTCTAGGTTAATTGGATTAACACTTTGTCACTTTATGTATGTTGTGATTATGATGTGCTTAGCTATTTTATTCACTATGTGAGTTCCTTCGTATCTATTTTGGTAGGTGTTAATAATTTATGTGCCTAGATATTAATTTTCATTTGGAATTTATTTGTTTTTAATAATAAACCTTTATTACTAATCTTTAGTATGAATTCACATTGAAGGCATACTCCCAGTTCCCTCAGACTCTCCCACTGTATGTTCTTAGAGGTTAAACTTTAGTGAAACTTGTCTATAGTGGTATAACTATGGCAGAGTCACTTGGTTCAATGACCATTGCATTGATCTCATTTTAGACCTAGAGGCTTCCCTTTTATGCCTTATTCTTCCCTCTATTTTATGTTTATTTAGTGGTTCTAAAATGCCCATTTCCCCTTGTGTTTAAGAAGAACAAGGCCAACACTCAGAGTATTCATAACTATACTTAACCTATGTGAAGTATAGTGTATCAAAATTTTGGTGGTAATAATTCATCTCTTGGGAACCTCACGTAGACTCAGTTTGTGAAGTCCATTACCCATAGTAATGCCCTTAGTCGATCCCAAATTAGTCCTAAAATGGAGGATGAAAGTCTATAGTTATCCTCACCTTCCCCTTTTCAAGAAATTTTAAATCTCATGGGTGTCTCATGGTAAGGAGTAGATTGGAGAGAAAAATAGAATGTGGTGACCCTCAAAAGAATGAAAATAATGTTTAAAATGACTAGAATAAATAAGAACACATTAACTAAATTAGATAGGAACAAATTGACTAGAATGAGAAGGATCAAAAATTTGATATGATAGTGAAAATATGAGATGTTCAAAATAATTGAGATTACATTGCATGTGAATAAACTTTTAGATCTTTATTTTTTATATTGAAAATGATAATAGGCATCATAATCTAAAAATGACTCATGATAACATTACTTATCAAATTGTGTAGAATTTTTTTAATTCAAATGCAAAAGTATACAATGCTAAATCAAGATATGGAAAATTAAGACTTAACTATAAATCATAATGAACTTAAATAAGTTTAGATACAAATGTTTACAACTGAACATCTTGACATGAATAAAGACTCAAGTGTAAAACATAATGTACTAAACTAAGGGACTTGAGTATTGATAACTAAATAAACAAGCAACCAACAAACACACAAACACACAACCTAAAATAAACAAATGCTTAGTTAGAAAAGTGAGTGTGTGATAGCAAGGCATTAATATTCAATCCAAGGGTTAGATAAAATAATATTGACATAGAAAGGGGGGATAAAAGAATAAGGAAGGGGTGGCCGAGTTGTCTCCAAATGCCCCATGTAAATGGATGTCCCTACATAGTCCATGGTGGAATTCAGGTCAAATATAGTTCTCCCAAGAATTGGGAAAGAAGAAAAGTGATGATAAGTAAACAAAATGATTATAGAGGGAAAATAAGAATGGATTTAAAAATGGAGAGAGCATGATAAATATAGGATTGTAAATCAATGAGATTTCAAGGTAAAGAATATGGAAAAAATAAGGATGAAAGAAAATAAAAGATGAGAGTTCACTCATGGGATAGTCCCAATTGATTCTATATGAAGATAGTAAAAGATGAATGATAAAGATGATAATGTAAGTTGATATATCTTGAGATACCCCATGTATCAAAGTGTTTCCTACATAGTCTATGTAGACCTCAGGTCGATGTATTTCTCCTAGAAATGAGAGGGTAATAAAGAAATGATGATGATTAGAAATGACTATGACTAGAAAAGAGGTTTCCACCTATGATATGTTCAAACACAAAAGGGAGTTTTACCTACATCATATAGAAAGAGTGTCACCTTAAATATAACCAAGAAAAAAATTATTGGTGAACAAGGCAACAAGGAGTATAAATATTTTTTGGCTTAATATCTTTGCTGGAAATTTGAGCCATTTTTTTAATTTTGTATTATTTTTGTGGTTTTTTGGAGTTTGGAGGTTTCCAAGAGTTTTTGGAATTGTGGGAAATATTGTGAATGTTTTTGGGTTTTTAGAATAAGATATAAAGAGGCATATTATACAAGGAGAATTTTATAAGGAAGTGGTTGAAAAAAAAATGAGAGCCTAAAAGTGGAACAAATAGCTCAGAATAATGACTAAAGTGGAGAAAAAAATAGTCGAGAAAGTGATTAGAGAATAAAAGTGAGATTAAAAAATGATGAGAATGTGAAAGTGTAACAAATATCTCATAATAATAGCTATAGTGTATAAAACAATAGTTAGTAAAGTGATCAGGGAATAACATTGAGCTCGTAAAATGATGAAGGTGCGAAAGTTGAACAAATGGGTCCCATCCATGAAATATTGTACTCAAGAGGAGATTGAATAAACCATGGGTTACTTCAATATGTTCCACCTATTTTTGAGCCAATGGGAATCCAATCAGCTAACATCATGATAATTATGTGATGAGTTATGACACAATATCTCACTTGGGATGGACATGATTTGGATATTTTTGACGGAATATTTGAATGTGCTTTTTTGATATTTTTTTGCACTATTTGAATATGTTTAGATTTTTGTAATGGAATATATACAATAATATTTTGAAAAAGGATGTGCCAAATTTGAGGAACAATGTTCCAAGAAACATACATCAAAGGAAGGAAAGGTAGTGGGTACGAGGGTTTATAAACAAACAAGAAAAGGGAGAGGGAATTCTTGGTGTTTGTTTCAATGAATCTCTTGCTTATTATTGGAAAGATGAAATAAGGAACTAAGTATAGGTATGGTTGATAAACCTTATTGATAGTGCATGCATAGGAATTATAAGATTGTGAAGAGATCCTCTTTGGCTTGGGAGGATGACCTACAGATAAGAAAGCACTAAAGCAAACTTATTTTTTAGATAGATAGTTGGGTGGATTGCCTAGTGATAACTAGATCCTAGAAGTGAGATATTCCTTAGGGGTTATCAATTCACATATTTTAAATAATTAAGCTTATAAATAGAAAAAAAAGGTACTTGCATCAATAAATAAAAAGGTACTAAAATTGAATACAAGAGTGCTCGCTAAGAAATATGATAGAAATGATTTAATTAGCAATAAACTAATTAGTACTATTGCTAGAGGGTTGGGTTATTCTTCTAAAAATTAGAAGGGGATCTATGAACACGAAAAAATACAAAAAAATTGATTTGATTGGGTGTAGGTAGGTGACATTAACTTCCTAATTTTTGGTGCTAGAGTGACCATTGGTGGTTGGGATGATCATTGATGGTTAATGTGACCGTTGATGGTCAAGGTGACTGTCAACAGTTGATCAGACCATCAATGATTGAGTCAACCATCGGTAGTTACTGTGTGAAGATCTAGGTTGGTAATTTCAGCTAATTGACAAGGTTTAGAAGATAAATTTTGAGAGATGGGTATGGTTTGGGTTAGTTGCAAAATGAAAATAAAGTAAACAAATGATAATGAATAAGTACTTATCTTACCAGAAGTTGATTGGGTGGATGGTTGAGGTAGTTAGCCTGTTGGTGGAATCTAGCTTGATTTTGATAGAGTAACATTACCTAAAATCTTGGTGGAGAGGCCATGAAAAATTGAATTTCTAATATGATTACTAGATTGTTGTATTGCTAATGGTGATTGACCTGCAATAAATAAACTCTTGGATACACAAGCTCTTGATGCTAATTGTATATTTGTATATGTTTACAGATGGATTTTCACCTCTTTAATCCTCTCTCATATAGTCAAAGACAAGATATTTGCAATATCACATGAACTAGGCCTCCTAAAATTAACTCATCCATGTAATGACTCACAAATAGAATTAGATGGGCTATAATTAGAAAAGCAAAGTAGGTGGTTTGCATGCTTTTGGTTGGGGTGGTACAACTTGATCATCAATGGTTATCTTGACCATCAACAGTCAAGTGCTGAGGGGTAAAAAGGGTTAAAAGGTAAGGTTAATCCAATTAAGTTAAACTGACTATGGGCTAGGTCAATTAGGGGTCATAAGGTGATATTGGTCCCATAAGGATCCTAGGGTAGTCTAGGGGAATTACGACATTCAAAATAATGGTGTCTAAATTTTTAGTGTCTATATTTTATCCATTTTGTTATGCAAATTTGAATTAATAAGTTATAAAAAAAAAATGGAGTGTTGGTCGAAGGTCCAATTGCCCCAAGTATGGCAGGAGGTGTTCCCCCCTCAAAATTGGGAATTGATGAGGTGAAACCAAAATTGAGTTAGGGTTTGATAAGTGGTACATCGTAAGGCACGAGGTGGTGACAAAAGGCATTTGAGATGTAAATGTGCACATAAAATATGACTAGGTGTGATAGCCAAGATCACACATCAACTAAGGTTGCCAATATTGGTAAAAATAAAGGTTGGTTCTAAGGGACAAGTGATCAGTGTATCATGTGACAACATGTAGGTGTGACAGCTAGGTACACCTTTTAGTCTCCTATATGAGGTTAGTATTTCCATGGGTATCCAAGGTAGGAAGTGCTCTTATGGAAAACACAAATGGTCTAGTCGTGTATTAGGTGGTAGAAAATTCAAATGGTCAAAATGGAAAAAAAGGATGGTGTGATAAAAAAGACCACACAAGGTCATCATAAAACACATGATAGTTTAGGTCAAAAATGGTTTACATTGAGGTGGAGGTGGCCTAGTTGTTGGTTAGAGAAGGGTAGTCTCCAAAAAGTTCAAATGTGGTATGGGGAGATTAGGTTGATCTCCAAAATTTTATATGTAGGTTAGGTGCCAAAATTCAAAAATTGTGGGACCCTGACCATCAACGGTCAAGGGTTCCTAGGGTCGACCATCAATGGTCATCCTAACTGTCGATGATCAGGGAAAACCCCTAAAAAACTAGAATACAAAAAGTGAAAATGTTATTTTATTTTCACTTTTGACAATTCCACTATAAGCTTTTCATGCACAGGTGATTTGGTACTTTGGCATTTAGTTGGTTGATTATTTGACTAGGTATGTGGTTGAGGTGTTGGTTATGGATTGGTTTAGCATGATTCAGTTGGGATGAGTCATGTAGGGCAGATGAGGAAGTGGTTGAGTAGCAAGATATGGGCTTTGACCTCGATAATGATCAATGAAAAAGGTAGGGGTGTATTAAGATGTTAGATTAGTTGATTTTTCTATTTTGTGAAATTGAATTTAACTATTTTGAAAATTAGGTGTGATAGGTTTTTCAAAGGTCTTGACCTAGGTTTTTATTTTAGTAAATTAAGGAAATTTAACTGGTGATTTTTGAAATTGGGGGAGGATTTGGGTTGGGGTGGGTTGTAGGATAGGTTTTAGTAGTTTAGGTTCTTGTTTTTATTGTTTATTATATTGTTTGGAGGTGGGGAAGGATTAGGGTTACACTATCAGTGGTAACACATAGTGACCATCGGTGATCGAACCTCAAGGGAAAAGTGTTTATTGGACCATTAATGGTTAGATCAACCGTCGATGGTTGAGTGCTTTAGGGAAGGTGGATTTAAAATTTTTCTAGAAAAAGTGCTTGTAAATTGAAATGTCAAGTGTAGGTTTAAGGCAGGTGGTATGTTAAGTGATAGGTTGGTAGTCTTGATAACAAAATGTCAAGTAAGAATGATTTGTTGGATAATGTTAGATGTTTTTTGATAGGTTTAAGTAAGTTTGATGTTTGTGAAATAGTTAGTTGGGTATAGTGGTGAGAATTTTATGGGTAAGTGTAGATGTTTGGTTAAATGCTAGAGTTAATGTTGTAGATGTGTTTATTTTGTTATCTTGGAATAAGTTAAAGAAGGTAAATGTAGGTTGGTACTGAGCTCAATTTAAAAAACTAAGTGTGCATGCTAACATGGTTATTTTTTAGGCACAAGACTAGATTGAGATGAGGGATTGAGTCCCAAGGAGTTTCACTAAGGTTCGAGATGGGATAACCATGGCCGAGTGGATGAACATGGAGGAGGTCAGCCTTGGGGCCATGGTCCATTATCAGCATCTACCATGGGATGTAACTATGATCATGGATCTCATCGAGAGATGGGACCCAACCAAAAACACATTTTTGTTGCCAATGGGAGAGATCAATATCTTACTAGAAGATGTACATAGGATTACTTAGTTGCCTATTTGAGGGGGGCTAATTTACCACATTGAGTGTGAGGAGTGGGATTATCATATGGAGTTGTTATATGGAGAGGATTAGGTACATGCCAGGTTGTATTATAGTAGATTAATCTATAGGATATTATACCAAAGGGCTCTATTGGACTGATGTTTAATGAACATGATGATGATGGAAATGTTCTATTTTGCATTTCTAGATTTGAGTAGCAATCACTTTCCATATTTGTTGTTGGGAGTATTGGTAGAGATGTTGGGCAAGACTATGTTTGGATGGGCTCTTATTTTGTTGGTGCAAATTTATAAGGAGATATGATCATTTAAATCTCATAGATGATATGGTATCAATGTTGGGTTTATGCTCTACTATTGGGCATACGAGTATATTTAGCATTTGAGGCCACTAGGGTTACTTTGGGATTGTTACACCCAGGTACATTTCACAATGGGATTTGTAATATGGAGAGATGATTATTCTTTGATTGGACTAGGTGGGGTGCCAAGGAGATAGAATGGTTTAGATATGCTTTGGACAGTTTGGTAGTAGGTGATGTGGTGTGGAGGCCATATGTGGGATGACTAGATGGGCCTAGTGTAGTTATCACACACTAGCACTATAGATCTAGTGATGGATATACAAGTAGTAAGAGGGGGAGATATAGCTTATCCCATTTCATTGAGTTTGATGGTAGTATGGCCTCATGTAGGGGATTCTTGCTCTTCAAAGATATATGAGAGAGGATGCAGAGTTTCCACCTTCAGAGCTATAGTCCCCAGATGTAGTACTGGACCATGAGGAGTTGTTAGCTAGAGTTAGTTATAAATGACATTGGTTTTGTGGATGGATCTATGGCATGATAATAGGGCCTATATGTAATAGTTTATTTTGGGTTGGGTGATGATGATCAATAGCTCATGGATGTAGATCTTGCAAGGGCACAAGTTCAGGGTGGTGGCTAGGATGGATAGGCATAGGTAGTACTAGTAGCTACCCAAGCCCAGATCATAGGTTTGTAGGGATAGGTGGTCACTCTTCAAGGATAGATAATTTTAAAGGGTCAAGTTACCACTATTATAGCTGAGAGAGATCAAGCAAGGACCACCCTTGGATTAGTTACTCAACAGAGGGATACCTTGAGGCAGTGGGTAGGGGTAGTGGCAGTACAGGTAGAGCCATTGAGTTGCACTCCTACATCCTGATACCTAGCTATAGTAGAGGAGCTACGATATTATGAGGTTATTATTCTAGCATAGTTGTCGAATGAGCTCAGATAGGGGGAGCACAGAGCTAGTCTAGCAAGTAGTTTGACTATGACTACTCCAAGATAGTGGGTATCTACAATTAGTGGGTAAGTACAAGGCACTCCAAGAGGACTGACACCTAGTGGTAGTGGAAGTGGAGTAGGAGGGGGTAGTAGCAGTGGTGATTTAGGGGTATGATACATGACATGATATATGCACATGTTTTATTTTTTGAAATTGGCTTGCATGCCAATTATGTGATATGTACATGAGAGAGAGAGATATGACATGTGTGTGTGTGTGTGTGTGTGTGTGTGTGTGTGTGTGTGTGTGTGTGTGTGTGTGTGTGTGTGTGTGTGTGTGTGTGTGTGTGTGTGTGTGTGTGTGTGTGTATGTATATGTATATGTTATGTGATCTCATTTATTGTTCATGGTTATTATAGTTTGATGTTTATGCTTATTATTCATGGTGTGATGTTTGCATTGCTTATAGATTGTGCTTATTCCATGGTAATATAGCTTAGGCATGAGATGGATTGGATTTATGATTATGCTAATGACATGCTAAATTTTAATGTGTATATACTACATTAGTAGACTTTAGACATGCGATAAAAAATGGTTGATATGTTTAGATGCTTATGGATGTTATTACTTTATGATTTTGGTCATGGTTAAGGCTTTTGTTATGGTTATGCTTATGACATGATAATTATTTTTGGATATCATTATGTTTAGACATATGAACATTGAATTTATTTCTTATGGATGTGATTACCATGTATGGTACGGTAATGTGGATGTTTATGATTATGATTCTGATTATGAGGTTTTTATGGCCATGGTTATACTTGTTAATCATTTTTATGCTAAAACACATAATGTTGGTTAATTAACAACACTAGATGGGGGAACAAAGAATATAATCAAGAGATAAACACCATAATGAAAATATCAACTAGTCACGATAGGATAAGTAGAGAGCATAATGATTCTTTGTTGACGAGGGCTAAAAATAGACCCAAAGATGGATTGGATTAATGAACATAAGCCCTTTGATTGCTTCACATGGGTAATCATTAGTTGGTTAAAAAGGTGTGTTGGGCCACATGTTGTTAATTGAGCTCAAAAATCCCTTGTATATAATGGAAAAAGGAAGATGGGTGAAAATGGAACCCTATTGCGATGTTGGTATGTCTCCATTGTAGGTGTCTAAAAGACCAGGGTATATAAGCCTATGTCAAATTATGTAGATGGATCGATATAGTAAGTCTACTTGTAAAATCTGATTGTGACTTCTACCTTATCTTGATGTTTGAGAGTTGATTACAACTTTCAAGATTAGTTTTCTCTTTTTTTTATTGTGATAATGGGTCTTCTACCAATTTCTATATGTGGGAAGTAGATCGATATGGGAAGCTTCCAAGAAATTGCAATGATTTTAAAAAATTCTTACTCAACCATCCTTCGAGGGAGTGGTCTAAGTTTATGTGCTTTGCTTAATGTTTTTTGATAGTTGTCTTTCAAGGGAGTAGTCCACCTTACATTATGGCAATTTCAAATAGGATTCAATAGCTATCCTTCAAGGGAGTAGTCTACGATTGCTATGATCAACCCATAATTACTAGTGATTAGGAGTTTGTTATTTTTCTTTGATTTTACTTGACATAGACTTGCTTATGGTGGATTAGTGGTTCACCTTCATAGTGGTAAAACCAAGAGCACAAAAGGGTTGGTTAGGTGTAAAGAGGTTTAGGTGACAATGATCATGGGGATCTATCCTAAAAAGGGATGGAAAGTACCATGAGAGCCATGCCATGGGTAGAGCCATGGTACCCATTATTTAAGATTAGGGTATGATTGTGATGGATAATCACATGATTCATTTTTAATTGATTGTCCCCTAAAGTAGGGAGATTAAATATGCGTGGATAACAAGGGATGGGCTTAAGTTAACCAAATGGTGTTCTTTATCCTTTTTAAAAAAATAATAGGTATAGATGTGAAGTATTGAAGGGCTCAAGTTCTTGGTGGATTTTGAGTGAAGACAATTGGTAATATCCTGACCCATACTTATGGTCTATGATATATGGTCAAATATAATTGAAAGCAAACTTGCCCCACTTGCTTTTCTCCATATTAGTGACATGTTGAGTTTCTTTCAAGATGAGATCTTTGATATTGAATTCTTACACTTTAAGGTTTTTTTATAGGCACATTTGATACATTATTGGTAGACATGAAGATGGGTGAGGGATGCTAAACGATGTTTGTCAAGTAGCTCAAATTGGGCCAGTTGGTGTTGGTGGTACTCACTCTCAGAAGTGAGATATTAAAAAGATATGCAAAGAGAGGGTATTTATATTTCTAGAGGCAAGATAGCCTCTACTCCAAATACAAGAGAATATAGGGGTTCTAATGCTGGTGCGATATGCCCATAAGGTAAAAGGGATGTACAAATGCCAATCCTGACTAGAAGCACTAACCATTTTAGTTAGCATGTTATTAAGAGTTTTATTAAAGGCTTATGCCTATCCATTAAATTGAGGGATATAGGGTGAGGAAAAACTTAAATTAATGCCAAATGCATCACATAGACCCTAGACATGCTTATTTTTAAATGACTTACCATTTCGGTGATAATCTTATGGGGAACACTAAAGTAGTAGATGATGTGATGGTTGAAAAGTTGAAAATCTTCTCTACTTTAGTTTATACTAAAGGAATAACCTCTACCCACTTGGTAAAGTACTCAATCGTAGTGATAATAGATGGTTTTGATGTGAGGAACGAGGGTTGATTTCACCAATAAGGTATAGACCCCATTATGAAAAGGGATAAAAATTGGTGGAAATACAAAGGTTGTGACTGAGTACATGATGAAAATTAGCATGTTATTAACATTTAACACACTTTTTCACATAATCACAACAATCCTAGTTAAGGGTATGCTAGTAATAATTGAGACAGAGGATGCACTTAGCTACAATGAGGCCACTAAATTGGCCCCCAGAAATACCATCATGTATTTCCTTGATAGCGTGGGAAGCATCATGACTATGAAGGCAACAGAAGAGGAAGACATCAAAGCTGTGTTTACAAATAATTCCTCCCATAATGTTATAGCATGAGGTACTCTAAATAAATGCTCTTCAAGCATTCCTAGAGAGGCCAAAAGGAATTATGCCAAGGTTAAGGTAGTCAAAGGTTTTTTGATACAAGAGGTCAGTTTAGGTATCCTCCACATTGAAAATGGTGGGAAAATCTAATTTGATATAGGAAGGCCTGGAAAGTCTATGGATAATGATAGACAACTTAGAGTTTTAGGGTAAAAATGAGATCTATGAGATAAGGGAAGCCATAGTGTCAGCAAACTTATTCATAGATTGTAGGGTTGATTAGAATGTGGTAGTTCTCAAATGATGCTAAGAGTTTATCAACTAGTTACTTGTATTGTTGAAAAACATCATTATTACACTGGTAAGAGCCATTAATCTGATTGATCACAAGTTGGGAGTCACCAAAGATATTGATCATTTTAACTTTTAGGGCTAAGGCAGTTTAAAGGCCTATCATTAGGGCTTTGTAGTCAGCCATGTTGTTGGTACAATCAAAATCAAAATTGAAGGATAAAGGAAGGGTTCATTGCCAAAGGAAATAAAGATGATACATGCTTCCCCACCACATTAAAACTTTTATCTATCAATGAACATGGTGACTTGATGGGTGAATTTCACTTGAGATAGGGTCATAATGGACTCATCAAGGAACTCAAAGGGATGAGGTTGGTTATCCATTAAAGGTGCTTTGACCAACTAGTCAGTAATGCTTTTCCCATTAATTGACTTTTAATGGAGGAACTCAAGATTAAACTCTACTAAGAGCATGAGCCACTTGGCCATATGATAGTTTTGATATGGCTTGGAGTGCATGTACTTGAGTGGGTTAGTGTTGGTTATGACATAGGTTTTATGGTTAAGAAGGTAGTGGCAAATCTTGGTGGCCATGAAGACTAAAGTTAAGAAAGTTTCTTAGTATGAGTGTACCAAGTCTTGTATTCTATAAGTGTGTGGATAATATAATATAAAACTTTCTATCTATGTTGTTCATCTCGGTGAGCCAACATTGCCCTTAAGGAATGGCCGGTGGTAGAGATATAAAGGTAGAAAGGTTGGTCATCCTTTAGAGGGGTAAGGATAGGCGGAGACAAAAGGTACTTTTTGAGTGAATCAAAGGCCTTTTGACAATCACTATTCCACTTAAAAGAGACATCCTTCTTTTAAAAGTGGTGGAAAGGTTGGCATTAGTCCAAAAGCTATGAGATGAAATGATGAATGGACTGAAGCTTCCCTTGAAGGTTACATAGTTGCTTAAGATTGGTAGGAGGGAGCATGTCTAAGATTGTTTTGCTTTTAGTGGGATCAACTTAAATTCCACAAAGGGAGACAATAAAATTGAGAAGCTTTCCTAACAAGACCCCAAAGATGTATTTCTTGGGGTTAATATGGACATGATAATGGATAAGTCACTCAAAGATTATCTTCAGAATGACCAAGTGATCCTTTCAGAGTTTTGAGTTTTCAAGAAGGTCATCCACATAGTCCTATAAAATCTTATGGATAAGGTCATGAAAAATTTAGGTCATGGTATGTTGGTAGGTAATACCAACATTCTTTAACCTGAAAGACATAACTCTATAGCAAAAGGTCCCCATGGGGTGGTAAAGGTGGGTTTATGTTGATCTTTGGGTGAAATTAAGATATGATTGTAACCTGAGAACCCATCCATGAGAGATAACATCTCGTGGCTGGCTATAAGATCAATAAAATGGTCAATTCTAGGTAGAGAGAAGTCATCTTTAGGGTAGGTGAGGTTGAGGTCATAAAAAACTACACAAATACGTAGTCCCCCTATGGCTTTAGTGATAGGTAAGATATTTAAGACCCATTGGGGGTAGTCAATAGGTTGAATGAAGTTGACATATAGGAGATACTGAAGCTCTTCTTTGATGAGAAGGGCTATGTGATGATGCATGAATCAAATCTTTTGCTTGATAGGTTTGGCATCATGATGAGTAACTATGTTATGGGTAATAATGGTGGGGTCAATTTTGGACATATCATTGTAAGACCAAGTGAATGATATGCTAAGATATTAAAGGAAAGAGGGGAAGTCCTGAAGTTCCTTGATATTCAATGATTGGTCAATTTTGATAATGCAGGGGTTATCCAGAGTACCCAAGTTGATATCTATAGTGGATTCATTCAACATGTTTAAGGTCTCAAGGGGAAGGGATTTTTGGATTAAATAATCTAGGGTACCAAGCTAGGTGAGAATGGAATCATCATCCTAACACTGCATAGTGTTAATGGTAGGAGAGTCCTCCCTTATCATTTCAAGATGAGACAAAGGGATGATTATGTCCCCCATCCTTTTGATAAGTCAGGGGTCCTAGGTTGATCATGATTATGAAAAAAAATCTAGGTGGGATAATGTCATCATCCTCACATGCAGGTAGAGGTGAGGTTGGTGAGGAAGGGACATCCTCCTCAACAATAGTAGTGGTGGGTTGTTTGGATTTCTTCTTATTAAGCAAGATGAAACCAAGTCCATGATTTTCATGTGGCTTCCTAGTTTTGATGGTGACCGATTCATGTGGGCTATGCTTATATCACCCCAAAGTAAATACCTTTCAAGCACACTGGTGGAGGTATGTCTTGGTAAAGTTTACTTTATCTAATTAAGAGAAACTAGTGGTAAATGGTTGAGGTAGAAGAGAGGTGGTAGGAGCACTAAGGGATTTATCGATTCCCCTATTGACAAAATAGGTTTGATGGTTGAGAGGTCTAAAGGTAATGACAATTTTGACATTGGGGTTATATCCTGGCTACTTGGTAAGTTTCCCATACTCATGAGGAGTAGGGAAAGCATCCAGTGCTAAAAGGTGGTACTTCCCAATGAAAGGCAATTGAATGTTTATTCCAAAGGGTCTATAGTAGGGATTTGGTGTGAAGGTATAGAGGAGTTATTTGATGCCTCATTGGTGGAAGGGGATATGATATCCACCTTGGTGGTTAAAGCTGGGGTTTTAGCCATTGAGGGTGTGTTGGATGGAGGTATGAGGACATTTTTGGGGTGGTCGGTCATGTTTCATAACCAAAAATGACTTATGTTATCCTAGATGATGATGACCTATCCCTCATACTCAAACTTAATTAAACAATGGAGGGTATAGGGAATGCAACCCATGGAATGAATCCATTGTCATCCCAATAAGATGGTGTACTAGAATTCACCTTATAAAACATATAATAGTTTGGGGAGTGTATGGGGTCCTACATGGATATGAAGGATGACAACTCCCAAGGTAGTGGCCATGGTATCATTGAAGGAGTGAAAGATGATCAAGGATTTAGACATGACATTATTCAATAAGTTGAGTTGGTTTTAGGTGTGAGAGGAGATGATGTTTATGCTAGATTCCCCATTTGATGTAGGTTTGGTTGATGTATACATTAATAAAGAGAGGAGTATCTACATCCTCTAGGTGGATGGAAAGTATTTCTAAATCCTTGAAGGTAATAAGGTTATAAATTTAAAGGAAACCAACAAAGGTAGATAGAGGTTGGGGGTCCTCAAGCTAGACCTCCATGGATTATAGAGCCTTTATTAGTGTTTGGCAATGATGAGGAGAAGTAGATATAAACTAATATAAGCTCATCTTCATCAGGGTCTAATGAATTTGTTTGAGGACAAATATCCTAATAAATTCTGAGGGGTTAGATTGGGAGGCACCTAAAATATACACCTTGGGTTTGGTTGAAGATGAATATGGTTGGGTGAAGGTTGGTTGGGAGTTTAAAGAGGGTTATATACAAGGAAAAGACACCTTAGCCTTCCCATTATATTTCTATTGTGCTCTTGTGACCATGTTGATAGTATGGATAGAAGGAAAGGTTGAGCTGGAGGATTGGTCAGATTCATCTTCACTTTGAGGTGAGATTAGAGGAGTAGGAAAGTGTTGGGTAGGTATGGTTGGTGGTTGAATTGGTATGGGACTCATAGGATGTTTTTCTATTAATAGATCATCCTCATCATAAAGCTAATGGATGATGGTTTAGAGAGCTTTACAATTCTTTATATCATTGCTTGGTGTCCTTTGATAAGCAAAAACTTGGTGATAATTGTAACAAACAGGTTTAAAAGCTAGAGGGTCAAAGGGCCTGATGAGAGGTAAGGATAAACAATAAGTCTATAATAACCTTTGGAGGATGGTCAAGTAGGACTCAGCTAAAGGTGGTAAAGGTGTAGCAATTTTGGATTTGGTAGTAGGGGGTTATTTGGAAATAGGTTTGGTAATAGGTTCTTTAGGTAATATGATATTCTTGGTGGATGGCTTTGGTTTAGGTAAGGAGGTTGATGAGTCAGAGGTAGAAGATCGCAAAGTAGGTAGCTTAGGTATTATTGGCATGATGAAAATAGGTGCATCAGAGAGCAACTGTGAAGGCATAACCAAGAGAGGTAGTAGGTTTTTGGTAGAGGTAATTAGTCTCCTATTTAAGGTAGAGGGATGAGGCTCTAAAATTGAGGACAAGGTTGAGGGAGGAAAAATTTGAGCCTTTCGACCTTTGCATGGCTTCACCTCTTTAGTTGCTTTGGTCTAGTGTTTGGTTGGTGGGTTTGAAGGGGTTAGGACCACTTTGAAATATGGGTGAGTAAGGTTCGATGTAGGGAGGATACCAAGATTCTTGGCATACCTAGTTAGGATGATAGGAGAGGGCTTGACTGCTTGGTTCTTGGTTGGATTAAGTGGTTAGGGGTTGGTTGTTTTGGTGGAGGTTTTAGTTGATTGGCTGGAGGGCTTGGTTATTTGGGTAGATATGGTAAGGGGTTGGTTAGATCAGGAAAGGGTTGGAGGATCTAATTAGATAATGTAAGGAAGACCTAATTATTGCCAAAGGGTGACTCGATGTATGTCTGTGTTGGAGATGAACTCCATTTTTTACACTAGCCTAAAGAATGGTTTGTAGGTTGGGTTAATTCCCTAAATGGTAGGCCTAAAATATAGGCCCCTAGGTGGGGACATATGGATGGTATCTTCATCCTTTTCCTTAATCAAAGGATGAGAGGCTTGGATGGGTGTTGGGAGGAGTAGATATGGGGATTTTCTCCTAGGGAATGGTTTTTAAAGGGGGAGTGGTTTTCTCGATAGTTAAAGGTGAAGGTGAGGTGATGTTAGCTAGTTATTCTAGTATATTAGTTAAAAGGGTGACTAGTGGCCCCACTACCTCAATAAGTGGAGGGGGAGAAGATGGTGTTTCCTCAACTTGGGTATTTAAAGGAAGGGAAGGTAAGTCCACTATCTCAATAAGTAGAGAGGGTGAGAGATAAATGGGCTGGTCAATAGGTTCTTTAAAAATGAGTGTGTTAAGGACCATGTTAAATGTATGGGTGTCATGAGAGCATTTTACATTGTTTCTCTCATTCTTGGTAGGATTATGGTTTGGGAAGGATTGTCTGAATATATCAAGGGCTTGGTTCGATGGTGAATAGGGGTTGTCTAATGTAAGCTCCCCTTATCATTAAGGGATTGGACAAGGCTCTTGAAAGTGTTACACCTATTGACATCATGTCTTATTACTCTATGAAAGACACAAAAATTATTCTTATTGTACCAACTAGGTGCAAGACAAGAGGAGTTAAATTATTGGAGTGGCTTGATAGGAAGAAGCTGAATGATATTGGATTTCAATAACTTCTCCAAGATGGAAGCATAGGATTATCCAAGTGGATTGAATTACTTCTAGTTATTTTGGGTTTAGTTCCTTGGGTTTTTGTTTGAGAAACTAGAAGAATTAGATTGGATAATAGAAGGAGTAGCATTTAGGACAACTGCATTTGTGGTTCCCTTGTTCTTGGTGTTGGTATTGGGTTGGTTGCTTGTCTTGGAGAAAGAAGCGTCATTGGGTTTATAGGTTGAGTTCTTGTTTTTCAGTATAAGATTTCCTTTATAGATGGCTCCATTCTCCAACTTACATGCCATGGTAAAGGATTCATCAAAGGTTTGGAAGATTTGGACACATAGGGTAGAGGAGATATGCTTGGCACATGCTCAATCAAAGAGATCTATGAGTTCAAGTTGAGGTAGAGAGAAGGATAGTTGGTTGATTAGGATCCTCCAATAAGCCAAAAAATTGACAATGGATTCATCTTCAAACTGTTGGATAGAATAGAGGTTGGTGATAGACACTCTCTTGGAGATATTGATCAAAAAGTGGTCCAAGAAGGTTTAGGCTAGTTGAGTGAAGGAAAATATGGAATGCTTGGGTAAGGCACTATACCAATGTAAGGTCAGCTCAGTTAGAGATATGGGAAAGGTGCATAGAAGAAGGGAATCATCATAAGTGATGAGATAAAAAGCATGCATGAATTCCCTAAGGTATTGTTGGGGATCCTTCTTACTTTGAAACTTAGAGAACTTGGGAAGTTGCCATTGAGGAGGATATGGCTTAATAAGTATAGATGGATGGATGGGCTCATTATAGATTTGGTCATATGACAAGAAATTATTAGCACCTAATATGGTTGACTCTAAGGTGGTCATCTTGTCCATATGCATCTTCATTAGGTTAGCTTGGGGTTATGTACGCAAAGGGTTATAACATGCATATTTTTGTGGTGGTTGAGAGACATACAAATAGTGGGTAGAAAGTTTAGAGACTACCACATATGAGTAAGTGGACATCAATGGTTGGGTATGAGATGCATAAGGGTAGGTGGAGGTAGGTAGTTAGGTAGTGGATGCATGCTCTTGTAGATTAGGGATGTAGCCAAATGTTGGACCAAAGGGTACTTGTTAGATAAGAGCGGTAGCTAGGTAGGTGACCGATGGAAGGGTGGTGACCCTTGTACTAACTGATGGTAAGGTAGGGGGTATGGACACCATAAGGATTTGAAGCAGAGTGGTGGTTGATGGGTTGAAGGTAGCTAAAAGAAGGCTTATAGTGCTAGATGTAGGCATTCTTATAGTGAAGGAGTGGTTGTTAGGAGTAGAAGGTATAAGTGCGGTGGTAGTTTGGCTTGGTTAGTTTTAAATGGTAGTTTCAAAGGGGTTATTATTTGATGAAGAATCTTGGGTGGTTAATGGTTGAGTAGTAACCATGGAAATGGAAGTACTCCCCATGAGATGGGGGGCATTCTATAAGGTAGATATATAGAAGGGGTCAAAATCAAGATATGGTAAGACATAGTTGTAAGACTACAGGATTGTTGTCTAGGAAAGTGGTAAAATTTGCATCTCCTTGAGGGACCTCTTGAGGGAAGGTAAGACTACTTGAGAGGTGAGGGGAGTTTGCTAGTTCAGAGGTATAATCCATGGATGAAGAGGTAGAAGAGGAAGGTTGTCTCGGTGATGGGTTTTACTCTACAAGGTCTCTTTACTGCTGGTGAGTGAGAACCATATGAGAAAGGGGAGATAGAAAGCACAAACAACCTCATTACTCAAGTAAAGAGAAGACAAGAAAATGATCAGAGAAATCAAATCATGCTCTAAGAGATAAGTTAAGCCCTAGAGTTTTAATTAATCTCTCTTTTGGCTTATGCCTTAAGAAGTTGTGTGATAAAAGTTGGTTTGTAGATTAGGTACTAGAGAGGAAGTCTATGTTTGGTTTTAGGTTATGTTTAGATGCTCAAAAGAGATCTATATTGGAATAAATATGTGGCTTGGTATTGGGGCCTACCCCCTCACTTCACACATGGAAACAATAAGGGTGTTGGGTGTTTACCCAAAATATATTGATATCTAGAGATTATACTCAACTAGAGTGATGCTTTGATTCTTCCCTTGGTAATGAACTCTAAGTAGGATCATCGGGAAAGGGTAAGGTTACCGCTAGGTGATGAAATCCTAGTTGGGCCTTGTCTCAAGTATGTTTGATGTATAATTGGTGAAAGTGATTTGGATTAGGTGTGTACAATAAAGAGTGAACCTATGATAAATTATTTTACCTTTAAGTTAAGTTATGTGAACTAAAATTTAAACCAATCAATGTATGAACTTAATTTTATGCCTAAAACAAACTTTTGATTTCGTTAATAAGCAAACAATAAAGAGAGAGAATACAAGCAAATAAGAACCCAACTAGAGACACAAGGGTTCCACCGGGAATGATAAAATGTTTTAATGAATTTCTTGCTTATTATTGGAAAGAGGAAAGAAGAAACTAAGTACAGGTATGGTTGAAAAATTTGATTGATAGAGTGTGCATAAGAATTAGAATATTGTGAAGAGATTCTCTTTGGCTTGGGAGGATGAATTGAAAATAATAAATCACTAAAGAAAAATTATGTATTAGACAAATATTTGGGTGGATTTCCTAGTGATAGCTAGATCCCAGAAGTGATAGCTTCATTAGGGGCTATCAATACACATGTTTTAAACAATTAAGCTTATAAACAAAAAATAAAGGCACTTGCATCAATAAATCAAAAGGTATTAAAATTGAATACAAGAGTGCTCAATAAGAAATATGCAATAAATCATTAAATTAGAAATAAACTACTCAATACTAGTGCTAGAGGGTTGGGTTATGATTCAAAAAATTAGAAGGGGATCTATGAATAGGAAGGAACATAGAAAATTGGGTTTGATTGGGTGTAGATAGGTGATATTAACTTGCTGGTTTTTGGTGCCATAGTGACCATCGGTGGTTTGGATGACCATCAGTGGTTAAGGTGACTGTCGATAGTCAAGGTGACCATCAACAGTTAAGCAAACCATTAGTAGTTGATTCAACTATCAGTGGTTACTATGTGAAAATCTGGGTTGATAATTTTAACTGATTGATGATATTCAAAAGATGAATTATGAGAGATGGGTAAGGTTTGGGTTGGTTAAAAAATGGAAATAAAGTAAATGAATGATAAGAAACAAGTATTTATTTTACCAAAAGTTGATTGGATGGATGGTTGAGGTAGTTAGTCTGTTGGTTGAATCTAGCTTGATTTTGATAGAGTAACGGTACTTGAAAGCTTGGTAGAGAAGCCATGATAGATTAACTCTCTGATATGATTAATTGATTACTAGATTGCTAATGGTGATTGGATTGCAAGAAATAAACTCCTAGATATACAAGATCTTAATGCTAATTGTAGATTCACAAAATTTTTTAGATGTTTACAGATGGATTTTCACATCTTTACTCCTCTCTCTTCTAGGCAAGGCAAGAGATTTATAACAACATGTGAACTGGGCCTCCTAAAATTAAATTTTCCATGTAATGGCTTGTAACTAGAATTAGATGATCTATAATTAGAAAATCAAAGTGGGTGGTTTGTATTCTTTTGGTTGGGGTCATGCACCCTGACCATCGATGGTCATCCTGATCATCATCGGTCTAGTACTGAGGGGTAAAAAGGGCTAAAAGGAAAGGTTAAGCTAGTTAAGTTAAATTTACTACTTACTAGGTCAATTAGGGGTTAGAAGGTGATATTAGTCCTAAGGGGGTCCTAGGGTAGTCTAGGGGATTACGAAATTTGGAATCATGGTGTACAAATTTTGGTGTCTACATTGTTCATAATTAGAATGTTAGGTAATACCCTTTAATAAAAAATTGGAATAGGATTCAACTTCCATTGTAATAATGAATCAATGTTCAAAAGGGAATTAAATATGGAATGTAAATAGGAATGGCCAGGAACTCAAGAGATCTCTAAAATGATATACAAGTAGGAAATCGTGATGTAAAATATTATAACATTTCATCTATAAAGATATTTTTGACACAATAATTTTTCAATGTTGATATTCTTTTGATAAATTTTTCTCTAGATTCACTTATTATACTTGTTTAATCATAATTCCAATCAAGGTGGGTATAATAAAGTAGAAATGGATAAGGAAGTGACCCAGAAAGGAAATGGGTGACACCAAGAAAGGAATAAGTAGTATATAAAATAGTATTGAGAAGAGATGTCCCCAAACAAGGGAACTCATAGATTATGTTCATGAAATCAAGCATATAAACTCTTGAGATGCATCATGTTCATGAGCTCACCTAATTCATACTCATCTGGAGTAGCCAATTTATATGCTCCTAAACCAAAGTTAGTTATAATAATGAGTGGTCCCAACCAATTAGACTCAAATTTATCTTTAATTTTTATGCTCAACATTAGTGTTCTTATGATTTTATTTGAACACAAGGTCATCCATCTCAAACTCCATGAAAATGATGCACTTATTTTAACCCCAACATCGTCGATTCTGATCTACTTTGAGGTGATTAAGGGTATCTTTATATTTCTCATCTAATATCTCCAGCTCTTCTATCCTAGATATTATATAGTCCTCTTCATCAAGAATATCTTGTAGTGAAATTCACAATGAAGGGATCCATAGATAATAGAATAGGTTGTAACACCAATCTAGGTTCAAACATTAGTATGACACACCCATAAGGTGGGAAACATTTTCAAATGCCAATTACAAAATTTCATTAACAATCATTTTAAGGATTTTGACAAGGGTTTTATTAGATGCCTTAGCATGGCCATTACCTTGGGGAAAATAGGGGTGGATGATTTACGATTAATATGGAACTCAGAACAAAGGGATTTGATGTCTTTATTTTTAAAAGACTTGCCATTATTGGAAATAATAATGTAGGGGATGCCCTAATGGTAAATAAAATGGTTCATGATAAATTTATAAGTATTCTTACCAATTAAATAATTGAGAGGGGTTTCATCTACTCATTTAATAAATATTCAGTAGTAGTAATGATGTGATTATGACCATTTAAAGATGTGGGGTTCATTTTCCCTATGAGATCAATCCCCCATATAGTAAATATACAAAGTACTGTAATTGAATGAAGTGCATGTTATTGAGCATGAATAAGGTCACCATTTTGTTGAGAAACTACACATTTCTTGACATATGCACATGCATTTGCATCCATAGTGGGTTAGTAATAACCAATGTGAAGGAACATTTTTTCTAGGACCATACTGCTAGTGTGGGCAACACAAATTCCTTCATGAACTTCTTTAATAACTAATTTAGATTCTCCCTAATTTAAACAACAAAACCAAGTTACACCATAATATATATGATAGAGTGTGTCATTTAGTAAGGTATATTGAAATGTGGATTGGATAAAGTATTTTTTGTGGTTTTAGGATAGATCAACAAGGAGGATGTGATCATGTAGGTAGAACTAAATGTCTTGGTACTAGGGGGAATTGGAATCAAAAATATCACATATCATTTTAATTTATGAATAGTTGTAGGCTAGAGAAATAATATTTTTAAGTAGAAACTGATATTCTATAACTGTAGTAGAAAATGTAATCATAAAACCAACAGTAGACATTGCATCAACTGATTTGTTGTTAGCTCTAGAAACTTGTTCAAATTTAATAAATTTAATTTTTATTTTGATTATATCTACCATGCCCTTGTAAGGCACATTTTTTTCATATTTAGTCTGATATTGTCATTAACTTGATTAATAATCAAATGTGAATCACCGTAAACAACTAGATGTTAAATGTTCCATGGAATTGTAATGTGAAGCCCATTTGTTAATGCCTCATACTATGTAATGTTGCTAGTACATGGAAACCCAATGTGAAAATATATGAGAATGAGATAACCCTATGGAATAATGAATAATATTCCTATGTTATAACAATGAGATGTGAAGGAGAGATCAAAATATAATTTCCATGGTTTCGATTATTTTAGAGTCAAAATGGATTCATCAGGGAATTGAGATATTATAGGAGTAAAATTTGAAAGAATTATTTAAAACAAATGATCAGCTAATATATGTCATTTAACATCCTTCTGATGTGCATACTCTATGTCAAACTCACTAAGAAACATAACCCACTTGTCCATTCAACCCAACAAAACTAATTTTGACAAGAGATCTTTTAGAGGATCAATTTTTACAATCAGCATAGTCTCGTTGTTCAACATGTAATGTCTTAGATTTTTATAAGCCAAAACCAATGCAAGCTAAGATTTTTAAATTTGGGTGTAGTTATGATCGTAAGTGACTAATGTTCTAATTATATAGTAGACTACTCTTTCATTATGTTTATCATTATGTTGTACTAGAAGTTACCACAATACATGTTTAGTGGTGGAAATGTACAATAACAAAGGTTAACTAGGCATTATTAGAACGATCATTATAGGACTTATCGAATATTTATTTAGTTTTTTGAAGGCCTCTTAACATATATAAGTCCATTGAAAGGTGGTGCCTTTCTTAATAAGTTGCATAAATAAATGGCATCGATCATCAAGTTGGGAAATGAAGCAATGAATTTTCTAGATCTTACCCTACAAATTGTAGAGTTGCTTAAGATTGGAAGGAAGATGCATCTCAATAATTCCATTAAGGATAGATTAACTCTAATGCCCCTAAAGGAAATAGTGAAGCCAAAAATATTTCTAGAGATAACCCCCAAAACACATTTCTTAGGTTTAGGTGTACCTTGTACTCATGAAGCCTCTCAAATATTTTTAGAAATACTTCAGGATGTTTTATATGGGTTCTTGATGTCATCCACATAATCCTCAACAATGTCATGCATCAGATCATGTAATATGATTGTCACTTCCTGTTGATATGTATATCCAATATTTTTCAATCCAAATGGCATGACTTGGTAACAAAATGTTCCCCATAGAGTGTTAAACATAGTCTTGTGTTGATCTTCAGGAGCAATCTTGATTTGGTTATAGCCATATAAACCATCCATAAGATATATCACCTCATAACTAGTTGTGTAATAAAAAATCATATCTCATAACTAGTTGTAGAATCAACCATAAAACTTAAACCCAAATACCCTCTACTAATGGGTCATATATATGGGGTTGCTTCTACATTAACTATTTATTAGTAACTAGAGTGAATATGTTAAACCATTAAATCTATGGTCATGAGACACATCCCAAAATAATAAAGTCAATTTAATTATGTTTATCATTTGTGCCCTTATATTTTAATTGTATTGATTCTAGTCTAATAATTTACTAACAATTACCTTGAAGGGTACAAGTTATGTTGGGAGGGGTGTTTCTTGATGTTCTAGTGAGGTGGGGATATGTAAAGAGAAAGAGTGTAAATTAATAGTTGTACCTCACACAATACCCATAACTGCTAACCCCTTTTTATATTTAGTGTGCACAACATTAAACAAACAAAAAATTGATTTTTCTCATTGAGGTGATAGTGGAAAATGAGGTAGTGTGTTCCTTCATATGACATGACAATGAGATATGTTTGGGAAGAGAAATTCTATTTCATAATGAGCTTGAGAAATGGTAGGGAAAGGAAAATCTATACAAACATGAAAGTGGTGAATGTTGTCAAGGTGAGCTAAGTAGTGATGGTGAAGGGTGATAAAATGGTACTTCAAGTGATGGAATCAACTAAACCTACTATATACACATGAAAAATATAATGACATGTCACATATTTCAATGAAAGTTTTAGCTATCACTAAACTATTTAAATTACCCAATGCAAGATTGAAAAAAGTTTCATCTCAATGAAAATAGGTGTCTCTTTGAGATATTTTGTCATCTACATTTTTTTGTGGCCAACATATGTTTGAGTGTTTTTTTAGGTT
>JARHVA010002285.1:437500-482500 GCA_037957365.1 Torreya grandis | reverse complement strand
ATTAAAAACTACAATAAAGAATCCCCTAGCATAGGGGTATATTTCTAGAGTCTCTTTCATTAGTGGTATCTAGTACTCAAAAATCTAGCTATGGAGAGATGGAAGGCTTGGCTAGAGCTAGTTGAATCTAAAAACTATTCCCATTTCAAAAAACCATTCTTCATTTTCCAACACTTCGGTGAGATCCTCCTCCTCAAAATAGATTACAAGGCTTGACTTTTCAAGGTTTAACCAATTTTATGCCCTCATGGAAAATATTTCCATAAAGGATTTGACCCTCCTCTGTTCAGACTCATAAGCATCAGACAAATCAAGGATTGTACCCTGTGTTTCTACTAAATCAAATTCCTTATATCTCCCATTTTTTTTAGCATATTCCTAAAGTTTATGACCTATTTGTCATGTCATATTCTATTCATATGACATTTCCTTAACCTTAGAACATGAATCACTAGGGGAAAGCTTTTGAAAACCCTCAACTAGTCTAGGGTCTTTCCTTCTCAGTCATTTACTCCCATTATTGGTCATTGAATCTACCCTACATATAGATGTAATCTCCTCTATAGACTTCTAATCATCACACACCTTTGCTTCCTCTGTATTCCACTCATTTCCATGTCGATAAACCTTGAAACTCCTCTCCTAATGTGGAGAAACGAATCCATTGGAGATCAATTTCACTTCCATGGCTTTTGCACTAAAAGTTATATGAATATTCATGATAATTTTTCTAAAATTATAAGTAAAGTAATAAAAAAATATGATAAATGTGTTGCAATTTATCATTTCCAATTTTGAGTCGATTACATCATAATGGAATTTTAACTACTGTCATACTTTGTAACAAAACATTGTATTAATTCAACTAGTTATAATGTAAAATCTAGTTGTTTAACACTAACCTCTTTAAATATTTAAATTGAATCTAGGAAAACCTTGTATGAGAATCCATAAATTTTATATCTAGTTACAAAAACTCTAAATTCAAATCTAACAATACAAAAATTTAATTCCAATATTTGATAGTATAAAACCAATAAAGATAATTTGGGGTTTTATTTTGGACTAAAATATGTCTAAAATTAATGGAATGATATTTTTTAGTCCCATACGCTACTTGGTCTTATGGTCATTGTCAAATGTATGAATTCATTCAATCCATTTCATATAAAAATACATTTTTAATGATGTTTGATAATTTATAATCTTTAACTATAAATAAATATAAAGATATAATAAGAGAGAGACTTATGCAAACCCATTGAATTATAAATCCAATATAATTTATAGAACAAAAGGCAACTAATTAATAACTCCAAAAATTGGTGGTTACAAGACTTAAAAGGCACTTCAAATAAATCTAAAGGTTGCAATATCTGTTTCAAAGTCATATTCTTTGTAATTAATATCATAATCAATAGCTTCATTTATTCGAGGAAAACTGAGAAGGAAAGATTCATCCATATTCATTACAAATTTTGGAAAATCAAATTATTCCACCTCTACATCAAAATAGAGATGGTTGGTCCTTATTCTATGTAAGTTGGTTATTCCTTCACCACATTCATCATCAATGGTAAAATTTCTCTCATTGGATTATTCTATATTATTTGGGGAATCAACATTGGGCAATTAGTAATCCTTATCAATTTCATTGCGAACTTTAATTATATTAGAAGGAAGTTTCTTGTAGAATGTAGGATAATAGAACTTTTATACAACAATTGTCACATGGGATTAGTGCATACATGAAAGTGTTTCCTACATTATTATGAATTAAATATCTTGAGGATCTAAGGAGGGTGGACAATGAAGTGTGTGATTTAAATCATGAAATTTAGTCACATCAAACTTTCCCTTCAATCTCAAATCCACCACATCGATGGATCTAGCTGTTATCTCTATATTATTATATAAACTAGCCATATTCTCATCTTCTTCCTTAACTACATTATCTCCTTTACCACGTCCCTCTACAAAAAGAGTTCATTTACTTCTCTCCATTACAATCTGTGAATATATCCACATTTTCTCTACTAAAAGGTTTCAAAGTTTAATGTTTAAAATAATAAACAAATACATAATTATTATATATGTAGACAACTAATTCCTAACACCATTGTGTTGAAATTGTCAATATTACTCAAAATGCACTCAAACACATAATTTGGGCCAAAGTCACTAAAACACACTAAATGGTTTGAGCATGCCATATACAAGCGGCAATTTAGGCTAATGTATCCATGAATAGAGTAATGCCTTTTATGTGATTGTTAACTTTTCTCAAATCATTTTGAGTCAAAATGATAAAAATACAATTTAATACTCTAGAAAACTAAATTATTTTAAATCAGAAGCACATGACATGCACATGTGTTATTTCATGTCAACAATGTCCTAAATGGGATATTGGTCTTTACGTAACTGACACCTTCTACTTATATTCCAATCAAATTATGACCTAGTAACTTGATGTTTCAACCACTTTGATTAAATGAACAACCAATTTCCAAAGAATTGCATAAAATTCAATTAATCTCACTTAAGAAAATTAAGAGATTAAGTGGAAAATCCATAGAAGTTATTTAATATATTTTAATTATAAATTGATTTCTAATATCTACATCATCAGGTGACATCATTTGTGGGGTGGTATCCATAAGCCATAAATGGAACAAATATCAGGTTTAAGGTCTCTCTTGCCTCTTTAAAGCCCCTTTCTTCCAAATATTAATGAGTGTATTTATGATTTGAGACTCCAAAATTGAATGGAGTATTGGCCACACATCTTTATCTCAAGATGGATGGTTATGGTTAATTCTGATCATTTCCAAAAATCTATAAATAGGAGGGTCAAGACCACCAGTTTTAAGTTTCTTTGGTGTAAAATTACTATGCATAAGTCTCCTCACAAGTCATTTTTGTTTAGTGTTATTATGCTTAATTTGTAATAAGATAGCTTCACTATTGTCATAATATTGATCAAATATCATGAGCTTAGTTTCATTGGTGCACTCGAGATGATGAAGGATCAAGCCACTCATTATTGATAAAGTGTTGAGCACCAAAATCAATGGGAAAATCACATTTTGTGCCACATTTGGAGGAGGTATGCTCTTGGGAAGGTTTGATGTATATTCCTTCTTTCATTAACTCTTAGACTTGATTTGTCAAACCTTGATAAAGGAGTTGGCTTAGATATTTATGTTCTTTATGTATTTCTTGAATTTTTTACTAATGCTTGATATAACTCACTTTGGATTCCATCTTGGCACACTCAATGGGACCACACATCCCATATAAGCAAGGAGACTAATTTGGCACTCTTAGATCTTCTAAAAAATGCTTTAAAATCTCTAAAAATCAAGTTTTATTTCATTTCTTCATATGTTTTTGTGCTTTCTAATGACACATAATTTACACAGTGACCAGTATCATTTTACCCTAACCAACATCAGTCCTGTCCTAGCTAGTATCAATCCCTCTACAAGGCAGAACATGGTAAAAAAATTGGTTTTTGAGTTTTTTTTAAAGTTGTAATTTAATGTTTTGGATTTTAAGAACTTGTATTCTCTTTATCTAATCATTTTTTTACAAAATTCAGAGGTTTTTTAGATTTTTTATACTTATTTGGGCTAACAAACATTTTTTTGAAAAATTGTGTTTTGCCTATGGTTTATAGGTAACCGACATTGTTTTTTATTGATCGATATCAGTTTTGTTATAAACAGTATTAGTTTTATTGTAACTAGTATGGGTCACTACGAACCGATGTTAGTATCTATGTAACAAAAATAGATAAACTTGAGATCAAGTTTTAAAATATTTCTTTTCTAATTGATATTTATGCTTCAAGGCAGACATAAACCCTCTAAAAATTGCAAGTCACACACTAATGAAAATCATAAGTTTGAATTTGTTTAAGTCTTGAACTTCTCATTTGGTGCTTAAAAATAATTTAGAGGTTTTTATGCTTGATTATTTTGTGAAAGTTTAATAAGTGTGAAACTAAGGCCAAGGAGCCAAAAAATGTCACAAACACTTCTATTCAGTGGATTAAAGTAAACAATTATTTGATTTATGCTAGATATTTTATAATTATTTATTTTTCACAAAATGAAGGATGCGTGTATACTCTCCCCCATCCCCTTTAGGGAAATCAGGTGATCAAAAGCACTCTTTACTTATAAATTATGCCTTTTCCAATGCATTGAAAAACTAATGTTAAGGATCTCCCCAATCCATATGGTTTGGGTGATATAAACACAAACTTTAAAGTATTTTTAGTTTATATTTCATTTTTATGAAACTTGGATTATGAGCAAGAGTTTATAGCCTCCTCAAAAGTTATTTAGGGGTGCCTTGACCTAGGGCTTCATCTCCTAGTATCAGACCAACCCTGATCTATAAGGGGGTATATAAATTAGGGCACACATACTTTGATTGCCAAGGGGCTAAGCGACTAGCCTCTTCAATCATAACAAAAACTTGAGTCTGATCTAGATAACCAGGGGAATTCACTAAGATGTACAAGGATAGAATCAGTATGTAAAGGAATAGACCCTTGCATATTAAGTTAGCTGGTATGAACATAATTAATGTGAGGCATATCTTGTGTTAACTATACATGGGACCATCTAAACATTCAAAAAATTAGTTTTAAAATAACCCCACTTACTGTGGACATATTGTTGATGAAGGGCGAGTATCTTAAAGTTCCATTTTGTCATTTAATATCTTGGGAGAAGGGGGTGTTAAAACCCTATTACTTCACGTGCTTTTATTTTTGGATTAACACTTAAAATCCTTCCAAGAGCATGTATATAGACATAATTCAATGGTATGAAGCAAGCTTATAGGTTTTAGGAATTTGGACATTATATTTAGTTATATTTTGTCTTTATATCCTTTATTTGCTTAGTATTATTGAGTCAAAAACTTGTTCCTAAATTGAAACATGTCAACCAAACACATTTTTAATCCACCATTTTATGTGAACAAGGAGGCATTATGCTAAACAAATCAAAATCATCTTTTACCTTGTTCAAATTATAATTTGAAACATTGTATTTGTCTTAACTAAATAAAATTGTTATGCTTTCTATTTGAGTCTAAACCATTTTTAAAAAATATCCAAGTCCTTCACTTTTTAATTCAAATTCAGAATCTCACCTTTCTAAGTTCTAGGTTAGGGTGTTAATCGGTTGTCCGTTTGCACTTGGTTTGAGTTAAATTGGGTAAGATTTCCCATTTGGGTTGAAGGATATTATATAAAATCATTATCATAATTTTTTATCATTGTGAACTTAGGTTATCTTATGTATCACTAATGCTCTAAGTTTTAGAACCATTCTACTTCTTATTACCATGTGGTGGCATTGTGCTAACTGTTTATTTTTAGTTTTATACTTAGGATTTCTTGTGTGCTTTCATGTCTTGAGCCTCTTAGTTTGTATTATTACCTTCCTCATCATAAAAACTCTCTTCTAAATTTATAATCGTAACTCATTGAATTTGTACCTAGATTTTACAGTATTAATGTATCTTTGGCTTAAGTTTGTTGTGCTTCTTGCACTTTAGATTTCAGATTTATCATACCCTCTTCTAATTTGATGATTTTAACCCACCAAATTGATTAATTTATTAACCATTTCTTCTAATCATGTGGTACTAATCCACTTATCTTTATTATAGTCTCTTTTTACCTTGTCACTTGTTTGAATAAAAAATAAACACACCTTGTTAATGTTTGTAAAACATTTTCTAAATCTTAGCAAACACCAAGAACAATCTTCTAGATATGACACAAAGGTATAATTGTAGTGGGGTCTCTTATGTCCCTAGCTATGAGGAAGGAGACTTTTATGATGGAAAATACAATCATGTGGTATTTGAAGACATTTTAATTACTATAGGATCTGAGGAAGACTATTTTGAACATCAACCCCTACAGGACAAAGATGAATCACTCCTAAGGTTGATTGAATCAGGTACTAGATTGCCATCATACTTTCCTATATAATAATTACACACCTTGGTTAGGGTATAAGAACAATAACGAGAACAATCCCTCACTTATATTGTGAAATCAAACATTACTTCTTCTATTGAAGGAAAGGAATTGCTCATAGAGTCAAACCCTAATGATCAAGATCTTTCCACCAAGATTGGGAAGATAATTCAATGATAAACATACCAACTTATCATAGACTTAAGTGACTCTTTAGCTGCCACTTCAATACATAATAATTCTTCCAAGGAATGGTAGACTATAGTTACATAAATGCATCACACTTTAGTTGAGAACACACCTACTATAGATCATAATATCTCAGTTAAAAAACCCAAGCCTCAAGAAGTTCCATAATATTATTTAATAGAATTGAAGCATACACTTTTCAATCATCAAGAACCTCTTGTTCCTTCACAAAATAAAGGAAAAAAAACTCTCAGTGCGTATTGAGGAAATTCTTCAAAATAATTTATCAATTTCTTCTCAACCAATGTGTACTTTGGTGAATCAACCATGGACTCCTCAAAATCAATAAAACACTTACAATTCAAGGTGGACAACTTCAGGGAATGTTTATCAATCCAAGAATTAGCAACTCACTTACTCAACTTAAGAGTAAATCAAAACAAAGTTGCATATTTTAGGGTCTATATCTCTAACAAACCAATGCAACATGGGTACATAACACCCTAACATAATTATATTACAACCACTAATGCACCAAACATGCAAGAGTGGAATTTGATGAAAGAAATTGTGTCATAATTGGAGATAGGAAATCGAGTCAAGAAATATAAATTTTATGAGATATGTTTGTATCTATTCGATTTGAGTAGTCTTCATTTCCCCCTTTTGCCCCATTTTTAAGCACCCAAATTTGAGAAATACAAAGTGAAGGGTTACCCTCATGAACACATTCAAGCATTTTTTGCATTATGCTAAGAGGTAGCTTATAGTAGCATTTATTTTCTTTTCTTATTTCCACAAAGTTTAGAGGGAAAAGTTTTAGAGTGGATTATTAAATTACCCAAGGGATTAGTGACAGATTGGAATGATTTATCTGAAAAATTTGTCAACCATTTTTATTACAATATTGAAAATGAGTTAACTGTGGTTTATGTTATGCAAACCCAAACAATGAGATGGATAAATCTTCATAGCATATCTAAAATTATGGAGAGAATTAGCTAGATGATTTCAATAAACTTTATAGACAAATAGTTGTCTGATATCTTTGCACATAAATTACACCCTAAGGTGGTGCATAATATATGACTTGCTTGCATAAACACATTTAAGGAAATTATAGACAAGGGTGTGCAAATTGAGAAGGCACTTATCATGAAGGGCCTTGTCAATATTTATTCACAGGGTCAAATTTCAAATCATACCTAATTACCTATCCAAACTATTGCATCAATAAAACCTAAGGGGTTCAACAAGAACAAGAACATGGTAGAAAATGGAGTGACTAAATCAAGACATGTATAAATGGTGTAGGATCCACCAACTCCAAAAGTACAATTAGCTCCACCTAATCCACTAACCACTTTGCAAATATTCCCTCCATGAAGTGTATACAATAATAAATACAAAGTTTGTATAAAAATAGGAGAACCTATTGAGGCTATGTTTTAGAATAACCCCACTTACTGTAGACATATTGTTGATGAAGTGCAAGTAGCCCAAAGTTCCATTTTATCATATAATATCTTGAGAGAAGGGGTGTGTAATAACCATACTCCTTTATGTGCTTTTATTTTTAGATTAACACTTAAAATCCTCCTAAGAGTATGTATATAGACATAATTCAACAATATGAAGCAACCTTGTCAGTTTTAGGACTTTAGATGTTATATTTAGTTTTATTTTTTATTTTTATCTTTTATTTTATTATTATTATTAAGTCTAAAACTTGTTTTTCAACTGAAACACACCATCCGAACACATTTTTTATTCACCATTTTATTTGAACAAGGAGGCATTACACTAAACAAATCAAAATCATCTTTTACCTTGTTCAAATTATAATTTAAAACATTATGTTTGCCTTATGTAAATAGCATTGTTATGTTGTCCATTTGAGTCTAAACCATTTTTCAAAAATATCCAAGTCCTTCACTTTTTAATTTAAATTCATAATCTCACCTTTTTAAATTCTAGGCTAGGGTGTTAATCTATTCACCATTTTTAGTTGGTTTGAGTTAAATTGGGTATAATTTCCCTTTTGGGTTGAAGGATATTATATAGACTTATTATCATCCTTTTTTAGCATTGTGAACTTAATTTATCTTACGTATTACTCACGCTTTAAGTTCTAGAACTATTATACTTCGTATTACCTTGTGGTGGCATTGTGCTAACTTTTTGGTTTTAGTTTTATACTTAGGAATTCTTGTGTGTTTTCACATCTTGATCATCTTAGTTCGTATTGTTACCTTCCTCATCATAAAATATCCCTTCTAATTTTATAATCATAACTCATTAAAACCTAGCTTTTACAGTATTGATGTATCTTTGACTTAAGTTTGTTGTGCTTCTTACACTTTTGATTTCAGAGTTATCATACACTCTTCCAATTTGATTATTTCAACCCACCAAAGTTGAGGAATTTCTTAACCATTTCTTATAATTATGTGTTAATAAGCCACTTATCTTTATTATAGTCTCTTTTTACCTTTTCACTTGTTTGAATAAAATCAAAACACACCTTGTTAATGTTTGTAAAACATTTTCCAAATCTTAGAAAACATAGAGAATAATCTTCTTGATATGATGTAAAGGCATACTCATAGTGGGGTATCTTATGTTCCTAGATAGGAGGAAGAGAACTTTTGTGATGGACAAGACAAAGCTGTGGTATTTAAAAACATTTTAATGACTGTAGGATATGAGGAAGACTTTTTTGAACATCAACCCCTAGAGGAAAAAGATGAATCACTCCTAAGGTTTATTTTAAAGACGTTAGATTGCCATCATACTTTCTTATAGAACAATTACAAACCTTGGTTAGGGTAGAAGAATAATAATGAGAATAATAATTCAGTTATATTGAAAAATAAAACATTATTTCTTCTATCAAAGGAAAGGAAGTGTTCATAGAGTCAAACCCTAATAGTCAAGATCTTGCCACCAAGATCAAGAAGATAATTCAATGATACATAGACCAACTTATCACAAACTTAACTGACTCTTTAGCTACCAATTCAATACATAATAATGCTTCTAAGGAATGGTGGAATGTAGTTAACCAAATGCATCACACTTTAGTTAAGAACACACCTACAATGGATCATGGTATCTCAGTTAAACAACCTAAGCCTCAATAGGTTCCACAACATGTTTCAACAAACATAGAGCATACATTTTTCAATCATCAAGAACCTCTTGTTCCTTCCCAAAATCAAGGAATAAAAAACTTAGTGCGTAATGAGGAAATTATTCAAAATAATTTGGTAAGTTCTTCTCAACCAATATGTACTTTGGTGACTCAACCATGGACTCCCCAAAATCAATAAAATACTTACAATTCAAGGTGATCAACTTCAAGGAATGTTTATCAGCTCAAAAATTAGTAGATCACTTACTTGACTCAAGGAGTAAATCAAAACAAATTTACCTATTGTAGGGTCTATATCCTGAACAAATCAATGTAACAGGGGAACATACCACCCCACTATAACTATATTACATCCACTAATGTACCAAACATGCAAGAGTGAAATTCATTGAAAGAAATTATGTCACGATTGGAGATAGGAAATCGAGTCAAGAAATACAAATTTGATTAGATATATCCATATCTATTCAATTTGAATATTCTCGAAGTCCCCTATTTGCCTCATTTTGAGGCACCCAAATTTGACAAATAAAAAATGAAGTATGACCCTCATGAACACATTCGGGCATTTTTTGTATTATGCCAAGAGGTAGCTTATATTATCATTTATTTACTTTACTTATTTCCACAAAGTTTATTGGGACAATATTTAGAGTGGCTCCTCAAATTACCTAAGGTATTAGTGACATATTGGAATGATCTATATCAAAACTTTATCAACAATTTCTCTTACAATATTGAACATGAGTTGACTTTGGTTGACTTATGCAAAGCTAAACAGTGAGATGGAGAAAGCTTTGTAACATATCTTCAATGATGGAGATAATTAAGTAGATGATTTCAACATAAATTTCTAGACAAATATTTGTCTAATATCTTTACACATAACTTACACCTTGATTTGGTGTATAATCTATGACTTGCTTGTGCAAACATATTTATTGAAATTATAAACAAGGGTGTGCAAATTGAGAAGGCACTTATCACTAAGGGTCTTGTCAATATTTATTCATAGGGTCAAATTTCAAATCATACCCAATCACCTATCCAAACTATTGCATCAAAAAAACCTATGTGGTTCAATAAGAACAAGAAGATGGTAGGAAATAGAGTGATCAAATCAAGACATGTACAAATGGTGTAAGCTCTACTAGCTCCAAATGTGCAATTAACTCCACCTAATCCACTAACCAATTTGAAAATATTCCCTCCATGAAAGGTACTCAATAACAAATATATAGTCTTTAGCAAACTATGAGAACCTATTAATGTAATGTTTCAAAATCTCATAGCAGTTAACTTGATTATGTGGCCTATACCAAGGCCATTTCCTGAAGATCAACCCAAGCCTGACTGTTATTGGGAAAACAAATTTTGTAACTCTCATTGTGTTTTTGGTCATGGTGATTATAAATGTGTTCAATTGTGAAATCTCATTGAAGATTTGATTGAAATCAGTGAAGTTAAAATAAATGTTGACTCTTAAAACACTAATTAGGATATGGGTATCTATAAAGATCCATTTCCTAGACATAATCAACAACCGACAAGAAACAATCAAAACCAAGGATAAAATTAATGAAAATATTAGAATCAAGATGAGAATCATAATTATCATGATCATAATCAGGATCATAATACCCATGCTAATAACTTAGGTTACAACACCATGTCTTATAACTATAATAATATTATGGGTTGTATTTCTGTAAACCACAATTTTACTATCACTATTAAAACCCATGAGTCATCATGAGATTATAAAATTAATGGACCCATTATTATAAGGCCCATACCCTGTCCCTCAAGTAACACCACATCGAGTATAATAAATTCTATTTTACCTCAATTTACACAGGTTACTATTTATGGCACCCATCCTTCCTGTAATTATAATGTGCCCTCATCGACTCAAAATTATGCCAACACAACTAGACACATATGAGTTACCCTCCAAGGCCCTTTGCCTTCATCATATAATTATAATGTCTCCTTACCACTTATATATTTTTTAATCATGACTAGATTCTTGTGAGTTACCCTTTAGGGCCCTTTTCCCTCTTCTACCTTTGGACCCAATATGAACATTGTGCATTCAAATCTAAATTTGAACATTGTGCCAACCAAGGCTATACCATCTTGTCCTACTATTAAAAATCCTTATATTATCTCAAACCAACTAAGTAAAACACTTGTACAAATTTCTATTTTAGATATTTTACATATGTTTGAAGTCCATATAGCTATTTTGAACAACCTTATTTAATAATCTATTGTTCCCCAAGACATTAACCTTGAACATTTCCAAACACTTTTAGGTCATTTTTATTCATTTTAATTTAAGTTGATCAAAAATACATGTCCACTCTTTGTTCTAGCCATAAAAACCCCTTGTATATTTAGGTCATCATTAAAAACCATAAGATCAAGTGGGTTCTTATAGACAATGGTTTAGGGTTGAACATAGTGTCTCTTAAGATGGTACAAAAATTGGGTTAAACTGCTAAGGACATTCAACTAGATATGATCACCACAAAGACATACAATAATGTTGAAACATAATCTTCTAGTACTATCAATTTACCAATCATTCTTAGGTCTTCATCCCATCATACTTTATTATATATTATGGATATTGAGGTACCTTATAACATACTTCATTGTCATCCTTGGATTCATGAAGTACAAGTTGTCCCATCAACTTTACATTAGTTCCTCATGTTTCCCCATGATGGGATTAAAGTCACCAATCCTATCAATTTACAGCCTTATCAGTATTGCAAACACCTAGAGGCTGAATTTTGTAATTATAATTGTTATCCTAGTTTTGAACTTATTACAAAGAAAAATAAGGAGATAGTTTTGCATCCACCCAAATCTAATTATATCAACCCTAGTGACCTTGCTTCCACTTCAGTTGATTCATTTCCCGTAACTCTTGTAAAATAATTTATTATAGAAGATGCAGCAATTTCCATATACTGTCTTAAAGATGACTTCCATATTGTTCTGTTGCTCAAGTCTCCCAAATCATTTGGAAAACCTAAACCTTATAAAATCCATAACAAACCAAACATGATTTTGGAAAAGAAGAAAGATACATAAAAACCACCAATGGTATTTGTACCTGCTACTTCACCAAATCAAGATCGAGAAGTTTTCATTGAAGGAGACTGGTTATATTTTGATAACATTATTGATTGTTTTTATAATCCAAAATATCCCATCCCTAATCAGATCAAGGATAATTTTTATTATATATGAAAAGGCCTTCACCCACGAGTGCAAGGAATCCTATATCCTTTATCAATTGGTAAACCTAACATGAATCAAGGTCTTGGATTTATACCACTTGGGGGTGACCTCATGACTTTTGATATTGATTCTTCTGAATCAACTAGTGATGAGACTCCTAAAAGTCATGTAGCATCTCATTATAGTATTTACGATGAGCTTGCTAACATGGATTTATTTGATGCAAACTCCATTATGACCATAACACCCCATTGTTCCCTTTGTTTTTTTCCATCCCAAACTATTGATTGGGACTAGAAAAATTTAGTCATACGCCTTAATGAATTCTAGAATGAAGAATCTATTATAGAGTACATGGGTCCCAAATATCAATTGCCAATTGGTGATCATAAACAAGGATTTTTTTTTATTTAGATCCTTCTGCCTACTTTAGAGAGGAGGCAAACTTTCTTGGTCATGAAAAAGATAAAACATCAAGATCCTTGAGTGAAACATCTTTAAGGCATTCATTGGTCAGGGAAATAGTAAAAAATATCACAAGTGTCAGGATCCAACTCCTTGAGAGCACACTTGATTACCTTTGTATAAGCAACTAAACATGGAATTAAACCAGAAGTAATATATAACTAGAATTCAAAAACAACATAGAATATGAGAGACAATATAATCTTGTATTCACACTCTTCTAGAAGGAAATACAATGAAGAAATCTCACTCTTTCCACACCTCTTGGGCGTATAGTAATTCTCCCTCAATAGTTCTCTCTCTTTCAATTACAAACACAATCAACTCAGTAACCGAGTTGTTGTTTCCACCAGTAAGTGACAATCAACTCAACCGTTGTTGCCTACTTCTAGTCCACCAAGTACTCAAAGTACTCCAAGTAGATCTCCCTAATCTTGCTCCTTGTTGTGTTACAGATCTCCTTGATCTTGCTACCCCACAGATCTCCTTTGACCTTGCACACACACACCTACAAATCAACTGACCTTACTTACCATGTAAATCTCCCTGATCTTGCACACCTAAAGATCAACTAATCTTACACTTGGAAGAACCCTTGTCCTTGTCCTTGACAAGTCTTTTTGATCCTTCACACTTAAAATATAGCCCCATGGGTCTCTTAAATAGATCCCATACAAACAATAATTAGACTTCCTAATTACAATAATTAGAAACACAGACTCAAGACTAAAATTAGTCTTTACATGCAAACAAGCTGTTCGTCAAACTAACTGTTCATCTAACTAACAGTTCTAGAAATGCACAGGATACCAACATTGGTTCTTGTCTGTCTAGAGATGATCGACGTCGGTCGATGCCTGACTGATGTCAGCATCTTCTGGTTCCTTCCTAACTGATGTCGGCAGTTTCTGATCGACATCAGTGACTGTCAAACTCCAACAACCTCTACAGTTTGCATCCCTATGAAGCTTTTAGCTCCACAACCTAACAATCTCTCACTTGGAGATAAACAACTACACCTATACCTGTACCTGTACATCATCTAATTTTGTTTCCTATCTTGTATCCCTCTTCAAGTTCAATCTTGAAGACCAACAGAAGTTGAATGAAGATTCAACTTCTCCTTTGTTCCCAGCTTTGTTAACATACCTGCAGGGTTCCTATCCTTGCTAGCCACCATGACTGTAACAACCTTCTGCATCTCTGAAATCTAGCTAACCACTGTACCACCAACAGTGAACACATATCCTGTGGTGCTTCTCTTGTCATCCAAGTCACCTACCATATCTGAATCTACATACCCATGTAGAGAAGTGATTGACCCTACATAGCATGTATACCTATTGTTGGTCCCTCTCAGATACCTGAGAATCCACTGAACTGCTTTCTAGTGCTCCTTTCCTGAATTGGCCATAAACTTGCTGACAACTCCCACTACTTGGGTAATTTCAGGTCTAGTACACATGTACTCAACCTCATCATGTGATTCAAGACACTGTTCTGTGAAGTGTCCAACCATATGTGTGCTAACCGGTACTGCATCCTGCATATTGAACCTCTCCACTACCTTATTCACATAATCCTATAGAGACAAAATCAACTTGTGACTTTCCCTATCTCTAGAAATACTCATGCCAAGGATTTTCTTTGCTCCTCCTAAATCCTTCTTAGCACACCTCTGAGCTACTTTTACCTTTAGCTCAACAAATCCCTACATGTGTGACCCTAAAACAAGCATATACACTACATACAGTAACAAGATAATGTCACGACCATTATCCAACCTGGTAAAATAAACACAATGGTCACATTGACATTGACTAAAGCCATGCTTTGTCATACACCTGTCAAACCTATAACACCATTATCCTGGAGCTTGCTCAAGACCATATAACCTGGCCTTCTATCTCACCTATCCATTCTCTCCTTTCTTTAACCTGGGAATCCATTCATCTTTCAGTGCTTTCATCCCAGCTGGCAACTCTACCAAATCTCCCATTTGGTTCTCTTCTAAGGAATCAATTTCCTCATTCATGCCATGCTCCTACTGCTTCTTGGATTCTACCTAAATTGCCTCTTCAAAAATTCCTAGTTCTTGACCATCAGTGAGCAATAAGTAGTGTAAAGAAGGGGAATAATGAATTTGAGGCTTACTTACCCTTTCAGTCCTCCACATGGGCATTTGAGACTCCTTGAAAACTAACTGTCCTCCCAAAATCCATTTTAATAGTGACCGATCTCGGTCACCTCTGGTCGACCTCGGTTTGCACTCGATCAATGTCGATTCCTCCTAATCATCGACATCAGTTCCCTAACTGACATCGGTGTCCACCTGCCTGACATCACTGACTTCGGTTTGCACATGATCGATGTCAATTCCTGCCTGTTCGACATCGGTTCTCACCTGACTGATGTTGGTAACTGTGTTTTCCTGTGAGTGATGATTTTTACCTGCATGCTCATTTTGGATTATAACCTTGTCCAAATCAACACTGCCTTGCTTAGAATTATTTATCCCCTTGAGATGATCTCTATCCATCATCTTCTCCTTGAAAACCAAGGCTTTCTAGTTCTTAACTTTGTCAAAAACATCAGATTTCCTCTTCCTGCAATAAACCCAATCCTTTGTTTTAGCATAACACTGCTCACAAAAATCTTGATCTATGCTTTTCAAATCTAAACTCTTACCTTTTGACTTAAGAACATCCATTCCTTTCTCACTCATGTGACCAAGCCTACAGAGCCACATCTTTGCATCTACATCTGAAGTAGATAAAACAAAAGGAGAATCAGTAATACAAATAGATAGATAAAGAGTACCTACTTTCTTACCACATGCTAATTCAAGTGCACCCTTGGAAAATTTCTAAGATTCCACTATGAGAGTAACTGTGCAACCCTCATAACCCAACTTTCTTATATAAATTAGACTCCTCTTTAGGACTGGGACATGCATGACATCTTTCAACACCCATATGTTGCCAGTCTACAATTTCAGCTGCACTTTCTCTTTGCCAATTATTTGACAAGGCTCACCAACCCCTAAATAAATCATTCCAAAGTCTCCATGGACATAATCATGGAAAAATACTCTATTTGGGGTTGCATGGAAAGAGGCACCAAAATTTAAAACCCAAGATTCTATTTTATCCAAAGAACAAAATTGAGCATCCTGTGCAACAATACCTGCATCATTTGCTTCTTTATTTCCTTCATGCTGATCTTCTACCAACCAACAATCTTTCTTTACATGCTCTTTCTTTCCACAATTTTGTAATTGATAATTCTTGCCATTGAATTTCTCCATTCTTAGCTTACTTTCTTCTGCCATTGCTTTGCTCCCACTTAATTAGAAATCCCTGAGAGTGACCTGTAATCAACAAACACTAACCTGCTCCAAACCAGGCTATGATACCACTTGTCAGGATCCAACTCCTTGAGAGCACACTTGATTACCTTTTTATAAGCAACTAAACATGGAATTAAACCAGAAGTAATATGTAACTAGAATTCAGAAACATCACAGAATATGAGAGACAATACAATCTTGTATTCACACTCTCCCAGAAGGAAATACAATGAAGAAATCTCACTCTTCCCACACCTCTTGGGTGTACAGTAATACTCTCTCAAGAGTTCTCTCTCTCTCAATTAAAAACACAATCAACTCAGTAACCGAGTTGTTGTTTCCACCAGTAAGTGACAGTCAACTCAACCATTGTTGCCTACTTCTAGTCCACCAAGTACTCAAAGTACTACAAGTAGATCTCCCTAATCTTGCTCCTTATTGTGTTACAGATCTCCTTGATCTTGCTACCCCACAGATCTCCTTTGACCTTGCACACACACACCTGTAGATCAACTGACCTTACTTACCATGTAGATCTCCCTGATCTTGCACACCTGTAGATCAATTGATCTTACACTTGGAAGAACCCTTGTCCTTGTCCTTGACAAGTCATTTTGATCCTTCACACTTAAAATATAGCCCCATGGGTCTCTTAAATATATCCCATACAAAAAATAATTAAACTTTCTAATTACAATAATTAGAAACACAGAATCAAGACTATAATTAGTCTTTACATGCAAACAAGCTATTCGTCAAACTAACTGTTCATCTAACTAACAGTTCTGGAAATGTACAAGCTATCGACATCGATTCCTATCTGTCTCGAGATGATCGATGTTGGCTGATGCCTGACCGATGTTGACATCTTATGGTTCCTTCCTGACTGATGTCAGTAGTTTCTGACCGACGTCGATGACTGTCAAACTCCAGTAACCTCCATAGTTTGCATACCTATGAAGCTTTTAGCTCCACAACCTAACAACAAGCCCTTGAGTGAAAACCCATTTTAGGTGCTCTTGAAAGGGAATTTTTGCTCATCCCTAAAGGATGCACAAGGTGCATCAAGTCCTATCTCCATAGCTAGTACAAACATCACATCATAACAAAAAAAAAAGTTTTGGGGATATTTCTCTCGACATTCCTACGATATTTTCTAGTTGGCCATTCCCTAAACTAGTGGATTCAGATTCATCACATTATCTAGAGATTTGGGAGGAACAACAAGAAACTATAGAAGAGGTAGAAGATCATGATCACACATTGCCTACTATTCTAGAAGATGGTTATACACTCCTTGTATAAAACTCTATTGAATTGAACCTGGGAACATATGATGATCCAAAAACTATTTACCTTCAATTTTCCCTCACTAATGGGGAGTAAGTCACATTATATACATTTTGAAGGTTTTATTGATATTTTTCCATGGGCACACTCTGACATGATAGGCTTAGACCTTGATTTGGTTGTTCATCAACTTGTTGTCCATCCAGATGTCAAGCTAGTCAAACAAAAATTAAGGAAGATGCATCAATACATCACTCTTTTGGTAAAATCATAATTGGAGAAGTCATTAGGAGCAGGCTTCATTAATCCACTGGACTATTCTGAATGGATACAAACATAGCTCTAGATAACAAAAAGCCATAGGGTATATGTCTTTATACTAATTTCATAGATATCAATAAAACATGCCCCAAAGATGATTTTCCTCTACCCAACATTGACATGATTGTCAATTCTACTGATGGGTATGAGATATTGTCCCTTATGGATGGATTTTTTGGATATAATCAGATCAAAATAGTTCAAAAAGACCATGACAAGACTACATTCAACACACCATGAGGAACAGTCTGTTACCAAGTCATTCCATTCGGCTTGAATGATTTTGGAGCCACTTATCAACATACTATGATTGTCATCTTTCATGACATGATGCATGATATTGCTGAAGACTATGTTGAATATATCCTAGCTAAATCAAGAACACCTGTCAAATATCCTGATGTTCTTTGGAGAATCCTTGAGAGACTTCATGAATATAAGGTCTCTATGAATCCTAAGAAGTGTGTCTTCAATGTCACTTCAATAAAATTTCTAGGGTTTATTGTATCACAAAGAGGGATCAAAATAGATCATGCTAAGGTCAAGACAATTTTTGAAATGCCTCCACCTTTAAATCTTTAATAGCTATGTAGCCTGCAAGGAAATATCCAATCTATTTGTAGGTTCATTTCATAACTAAAAGATAAGTGCCATCCATTTACACATCCCTTCAATAAAGGGGTCACGTTTCAATGGTATCATGAGTGTCAACTAGAATTTGTGAAGATCATAACATATTTGGCCAACTTGCCAATTTTGAGACTGCCAACACTTAGACAACCATTGCTTCTTTATATTTTAGTGACTGGACATGCACTAGGTGTACTTTTAGAATAACATGATGATCAAGGTAGGGATCATACAATTTATTAGTTAAGATGCACACCGGTGGCTTATGAGCATAATTATATGCCTATTGAGAAGGTGTGTTTAGCTATGTTGTTCACTTACCAAAAGTTGTGACACTATATGTTGAATAATAAGACCATTATTATTTCTAAAGTGGACTCCCTCAAATTTTTATTATCCAAAGTAGCTCTCATAGGCTTCATGCCAAAATGGGTCATGCTCTTAAGTGAATTTAATGTTGAGTATCAGAATCAAAAATCTATTAAGATGTAGGTTATTGCTGATCAACTTGTAGAAACCCTTATTATAGATGCTTAACCACTCAGATTTAAATTCCAAGATGATTCTATTATGATAGTAGAAGAAGCAATGCATAAAATTGAATAAAGGAAACTATACTTTTATGTTTCCTTCACTTCTCATGGATCTCAAGCCAACATTTTGTTAATTACACCACAAGGGGATCTGATTCCCAAGGTGTTTCATATTAATTTTCATTTTACCAACAATATGACTGAGTATGAGGTACTTATTATAGGATTCCATCTTGTATTACAATAGGATATTTAACACTTAATGGTTTATGGGGATTCTCAATTGATTATCAATCAAACCACAGATCAGTATCAGACTAGAGATGACAAGCTTGTTCCTTACAAGCATAATATAGAATCTCAAAGCTCATCTTAAATTTATATAGTTTGAACAAGTACCATGGGACAATAACAGATCTACCAATGCAACAAAAATAATTAGGCCCATGATACAAATTGATAGTAATTCCAAAATGTATCAATCTTTCATTGAAAACCTTCTACAATCTTCTCATAACTTACAAACTTTAGAAAGGGTATGTTCCATTGATGGTCCCAATCTCACATATGAACTACCTTGGTTTCAATATATTTATAACTATTTTCATGACCACATTTTTCTACCTGACATTTCCAGTAGTTGTCAAAAATGTTTCCTTCACCACATTACTTATTATACCCTCCTAGGAAACACACTTTCTCATAAAGGCTATGATGGAATTTTAATTCATTATTTATCTTTGGGAGAATCCAAGTTAATGCTTCAGGAGGTTTATGAAATAATATGTGGGGCCCATACCAATGGTGTAGTATTAGCTAAAAATATCCTCAGAATAGGTTACTATTGGCATAAAATGGAGACAGATGCTTATAATTATGTGAGGAAGTGTGTTCCTTATCAACAACATTGAGATTTGATACACCTACTTTCCTTACCACCACAACCAATTATTATACCATGGCCATTTTTTACATGGAACCTCAATCTCATTAGGAAAATAAACCCAAAATCTTTTGATGGCCACAAAAATATTATCACTACTATCGAGTATTTTACTAAGTGGATTGAAGCCATTCATTTCATTTATGTCATTAGAAAGTAGATTTCCAAGTTTATACATTGCCATATCATCTATTGATATGGTATCCTAGCACACATTATATTCAATAATGGTGGATCATTTATAAATTAAGATGTTAAAGATCTTTGTGAAAAATTTAAAATCAAGCAAAATAAATCCACACCATATAACTCAGAAGGCAACGGATAAGTTGAGCCATCAAACAAGACCATTATTGCTATACTTAAAAATATGGTCAATGATGTTGGTTGTAATTGGTACTTACAAACTTTTTCTACCCTTTGGTCTTATCACACTTGTCATCGAACTCCCACAGGGGCCACTCTATACTCCCTTGTTTATGGCATAAAATCTATTATCCCGATTGAGATCGAAATGCCTTCATTTCAAGTATCTTTAGAGAATATTGAAGATGATGAAGATTATAGAGTCTCCAGGTTGCAATAACTAGAAATCCTTGATGGAAAGCATTTGGCTACCATAGACAAATAACAAGCCTATCAGAATAGATTACATCAAAGATACAACAAGCACATTCTCCCTCGGGAGTTTGAAATTGGTGATTTGGTTTTGAAAGAGAATCAAAAGGACACAAATGCTAAATGCAAGAAAAAAGGTAAGTTCAAACCCAATTGTCTTGACCCATATGTTATCACAAAAAATTATGGATCAGGGGCATATCAGCTAGCTACTCTAGGTGTCAAAGAACTTTTAAATCATATGAACATTATACATTTCAATTGGTTTTATGCTTGACAAATTTTGAACCATTGTCTAAAATACCCCTTACTTGGGGGTAACTTGTGTTGAAGTCATTTTATCCCAATGTTATATCCTGGATCATCCTATCTTAGACCACATTCATTATGTTTTGACATAACCTGGATGGTTCTCACGAGAACCACATTCTTTTATGACTCTAGACAATTGAAAATCTAGACCATTAGTACTCTAGATCATTTATATTCCATCTTGACTCTTTTTATCAGGACCTAGACCATCCTCTTTTGGACCCTATTCATTCTAGATTGTCCTCCTTATGAACCACAATATTTTTGTACTCTTGGCCATTGTAGCCTAGACAATTCTATCCTTTGGTCAATTATGATTCTGATTATGACTCGGAGGCATTTTGGACACATTCAATACTAGTTATACAAAGCAGTTCATCCTGAATAGTATTTGAAACCTCTTATTATAGACAAGCAAACACATATACATTAGTTCATGGTTTATACCTACTAAATGGTTCTTCAGATTTCTCTATCACTACATACTATTCTATTTTGCTTCTATTTGGTAGGCATTTTTGCCTTAGTAGGATCTCTCACTCTTGCCAATTTGTGAGCATGGGACATTGTAAACAAATTTAGTTCTTATTGGAGCTTCTACTTTTGGACATACATCTCTTGGATTAGTTGGTTCTTTGTTTCACTATTTATATTCACAATGCCCATTGTAGCCGATTTAGCTATTGTTTGAACTCTTACATGTGGATGTGCATCTTCTCAGTTAGGTAGTTCCCTGGACCTCTTGTTAATATTTCATTTCTGTTTCTTATTCTCAAAAATACAAAACATTAACAAATGATTGACAAAATAAATTAAAACATTATCTTACACTTTTGTTTATTCTGATCCCATGCTCTTGCCATTTTACAAGCACTGATTTGAATGATATCACCATTTTTTGAGCCCATTTTCCCTATTTCATCCACAACATCAATCATATTTTTATTATCATCTCTTTTCTTCTATCCTATTTCTTGGGAGAACTACATTTGGCTTAAATTTCATGTTGGATCTTGCATCTATGAAACTATGCAGGCAACATCCATTTATCTAGTACATATAGAATCAACTCGGCCACCACTTCTTTTTCTTCTTTTCCTCCCATTATCTTCTATGTTGTTTTCCCATCACCTGTGAGAAATTTTTTGTCCTTTGTTCTTCTTACGTTGTTGTAGAAAGTAATGCCTCTACTACACGTGCATGAATAGTTATTTTTTGCTCATACTAACGTTATGACTAACTCTTATTTGTGTGAGTTTATTTGATTTTTTATTATTATTTTGATTGCTTCCTTGTCTCTCCATTTGGTTTGTTTATTTTTTATTCTTTTGTCCTTTTGAGTTCCTATTTTATTTTTTTCTTTTCTTTTGTTTTCCAAGTACATCTTGATAGTACATATGGAGCTTGATTATTCATATCTTAATTTCATATTATTTATTAAGTTGTCCTTTGATCCAAAACTTAAAATCTTTAATTGAAATATAATTCAAGAAGCAAGAACAAGACAATTCAAATAATGCTATCTCTGAGAAGAGATGTTTTATTGATCAAATTTGCAGACTCAAACATATGCTTATCTCTGAGAAGAGATGTTTGATTTCCATTTTGGGTTACATATTAATTTATAAATTTTTTGAAGGTGTGGGGAGGATGTGGAAGGTCACCAATCTCGAGGGAGATGAATTGATTTGTCTTCCATGATTTAAAACAATACAAAATTTGAGGAATTACTATTTTTAGAAATTTACTATTTTTAGACTGCACTATTAAAATATAAATTTAAGAAACTTCCATTGAGTTTTATGGGTTCAAACTTCATCAAGTGGATCTCAATGACATCTCACGATGTTCCCCTCATTATTAGCTTTCCAATGGTTCAAATGGCGAGTCAATTGGAGCTACGGTGCAAAAGTTATAGCTCTCGAAAGTTCTATCATCAATTGGGGTGGACCCATCACCCAAATTGTCATTTAAATTGTTGCCCAGATCATCCTTAATTTGTTTTTATGCATCCTTGTTCCTACTAAAATTTTGATTCTCTATATCTTGATTTTAAGTTAGGGTACATTATGTATTATTTTAATCTTTTTTTTTAATTTAAATTTAAATAGTTTTAACTCTGATATTGATAGTTTGTATCATTATCCTTAGTTACAAATATTCACATTTGAACCAACTCATCTCAATCAAAATATAATGTCATTATAAGTCACTCATACTTATGATGCATAATTTCCATTTTGCTATAGTAAGCGCCAAATGCTTTGGATCCCAAGTCAAAAAGTTAATGCAACTTTAAATATTAGCTCTCAATGTACCAATGAATTAAAAACTAATGGCTTCACACCTGACTCTATGTAAGACATGCATCTCTTGGAATAACTATGTGTCTAATGGAATAGTGGTCTATCTTTATCATATTATTCATTCCTCATTTTGTTTTCTCCCACTTTTGGGTGAACTAAATTGTCTTGAGGTCCATTTGGACTATGTAGATAGTATTTTGAGACATGATGTATCTTGGGTCAACTCGACCACCTTTATTCTTCTATTCATATCCTCTTATGTGTGGTTATTTATGACTTCTTTAATCATTAAACCATCGTATCTATATTTGCACCCAATCATATTTAATCTATACATTAGGTCATATCTTTGAGCTATGCTTACCAATTTTCCCTACTTGGGCATAATATTTCGACTAATTATCGATCAAATCAATGATGTTGGGGAAAAAATAATTATCCATGATCAAAATATGCCCTATTAGGGAAAAATTGTTTTATCAACCGATCAAACCAACTCTACTAGGAGAAATTATTATTTCTTTTCTCTACAATAATGCACTCCTTTTTCTTCTAATTCCAAGATCTACAGCTTTTACCCTCATTTTAAAATATTTTAAAGTGTGAAACTTATCACAGGATTGATCATTCTATAAGTGCGCAACTTTTACCCTCTTGTGGATATGTTCAAAGTGTGTCACTTATATTTTTAGATTATATCCTTCCCACTTCCCCTTGCCTTAGGCCCCATTATATTCTATTATATTTTGATTATTGGGAATCAACACGTATAAGCATTAGCTTAGCTGGATATTTCTTTCTTTTTGAGAGTCTATCCCTTTCTTTTATCCTCATATGTCCTCTCGAGGGGGCATCATGGGTCATTTCCTTTCATTTTCTTGACAACTCTTTTCTTTGAAAAGATGTTGGTTCATCCAAATGTCTCATGATACCTTCTCAAATAGGGGTAAAATATAGACATCCAATTCCTAACATCATTGTGTTGAAATTATCAATCTTACTTGAAATGCACTCAAATGCATAATTTAGAGTAAAATCACTAAAACACGATAAATGGTTCGATCTTGTCATATAAAAGTGTTGATTTAGGCTAATGTATCCCTAAATGGAGCAATGAATTTTATGTGATTATTAACTTTTACAAAATTATTTCAAGTCAAAACGATGAAAATGTAATCTAATGCTCTTAACCATTGAATTCTTCTAAATCAAAAGCACACAAAACGTGCATGCGTTATTTCATGTCGACAATGTCTTAAATGGGATATTGATCCATACACAACTAACACCTTCTTCTAATTATTATTCAATCAAATTATGACCCTATAAATTGATGTTTTGATCAGTTTGATTAAATGAACAACCAATTTCTAAAGAATTGCATAAAATTCAATTAATTTCACTTGAGCAAATTAAACCAAATTAAGAGATTAAGTGAAAAACCCATGGAAGTTATTGAATATATTTTAATTATAAATTGATTTCTAATATCTGTATCATCATGTGACATCATCTATGGGGTGGCATTCATAAGCCATACATGAAACAAAAATTAGGTTTAAGGCCTCCCATGCCTCTTTAATACCCCTTTCTTCCAAATATTAATGAGGGTATTTATGATTTGAGCCTCCCAAATTGAATGGATTCTTAGCCACACATCTTGATCTCAAAATGGATTATCATGATTCATTCTGATCATTTTCAAAAATTTATAAATAGGAGGTCAAGAACACCATTTTAATCTTCTTTGGTGTAAACATATTCTGAAAAATTCTCATTACAAATCATTTTTGTGTAGTATTATTATGCTTAATTTATAATAGGATAGCTTCATTATTGGCATAACATTAACCAAATATCATGAGCCTAGTTTCATTGGTGCACTTGAGATGATGGAAGAGCAAACCACTCATCATTTATAAAGACTTGAGCACCAAATCAAGGAAAAAATTACATTTTGAATTGTACTTGGAGGAGGGATGCTCTTGGGAAGGTTTGATGTATATTCCTTCTTTCATTATCTCTTAAACTTCATTTTGCAAACTACGTTGAAGGAGTTGGCTTAGATAGTTACATTATTTATGCATTCCTAAGTTTTATTGAATAATTTTTGATCTAACTCACTTTGGAAAGTCTTGGATAAGACAAAGATGGCAAACCTGATGGACAAAGCCAAATGACTTGTAATAATAAAAATTAAATAGATAGTATAGAAAATACAAGCACTAAATAATGACTCCAATACTAACATTCAATAAAAAATGTGAATAATAACTCCATAAATTTAGATATATTTGTGGTTGTAATTAAGATGGTTTAAGATGTAATTAATCTTCACAACTATGGAAAAAATTCCAATCAACCAAAAAGTGCATAGAGGTATTTTTATATTTTAAGGGTCTTGATTATTTTTCTTGCTTTCTTTTGAGTAAGCACCAAAATATTCTTAAAAACTAGTTTTCAATAATTTTTTAAACCACTACAAAATAATATCATGGAAAAGGTAAATAATGATTAAATACCTTATACAAGGGTCAGACAACGATGTAACCAATAAGATGTCGATTACATCAATGGGTGAATTTTTATTTTTATTTTATGAATATCTTATAAAATTCAAACTAATATTTTTTATAATTTACAATAGAATGGATAAGAACAAAAATAAATAATGAAAATAATATGAATGAAAACTAACACAAAAAAACTAAACAATGGCAAAATGTATACCTGAGAAATTTGTTGGACATCATTTGATAAATACACATTATTGATCCTTTTTAATAGTGAAATGAACAATGTCATTTAACTTCAAGAAACATTTAGAGTTGAAAATAACCAACAAATACAACTCAAATCATCTTTGATGGTAAGGGTGCTAGGGAGTCCATGGGATTAAATCAATGTTGGCGTGGAGAATTAATTGTAGGAAAATTTGGAGAGGTTGATGGATTTTATGACGGTGTTAGAAAAAATGGGGCCAAGGCTAGAAGATATAAATAAGGGGTTGTTGAGTTGAAACCAACATTTGATCCCATGCATAAGAATATTTTAATTAGTATTGGTGGCTATATTTGTGAATTGTTCATCCTAAAATAACTACACTGAGAGTTTTTTTTAGATCATAATAATATATAATAATAATACAAAAATAAATATATCATAAAAATATAAATTACATAAATTTATTTATATATAAAAAAAAAATGTTATAATATATATTATAATATTTATAAAATATATTATAAATAATACTAAATAATATATTATTATAAAGTATATAATATTATATATTTAGTATAATATAATATATAATATAGATCTGTGTGTTTTTATTATATTTTCAATCCATAAGAACAAAGATGTCTCGCTCTTCCATTCTCTTTCTACAATTGCTTGTGATAATACTAGAAAACATAGTTTCCCTAAGTATTTGAATTCAATGCTGTAAAAATGGGGCAATATCAGTGTATCTTTTAATGTTTATAAATATAGTTTGATTATTTTTATCATTTTAATAAATTAGAATTTCTTATTTTATTGTAGTAGTGCCTACTATTTACCCATAATGTTTTTCACTGATCTTTCAATGGTAAAGAGGTTGGTGTGATTAGGAATAACAAGATGTTTCAAGTATGTCAGGATATACGAAACACCGGAAGCATACAGTTGATTACCAAACCAAGCAACTTAATATGCGGAAATTAACCAAAATCACAAGTAACTAGAATTCAGAATAACACATGATATGAGAGACAATACACAACTTGTATTAATACTTATACAAAAAAGAATACAATAAAGAAGATGCCACTTCTTCTCCACCACCTCTTCAGAGGCTTGCCACACCTCAAGTGAACAGTAATTCTCTCCTCAAAGCTCTCCCTCTCAGGTCCCAACACACAACTCAAACACAGAATTGGTGTTCACCTCCTGTGCTCCACGCACACCACAAGTGCTCCACGCACTCCACAAGTACTCAAAGTACTTCAAGTAGATCTCCCATGAACCTGCAACAACCTGCAATTCAACAGACCATACTTATGGAAGGAACTCCCTTGCCTTCCTCTTTGCTCTATCCGATTACACACCTGTACTCCAAGTAGATCCTGCCTGATACTGCTCCCTATTGTGTTGCTGTCCTATCTGATCTTGCACACCTAAAAATCAACCTGGTTCTGCACACCTGTGAACCTTGACCTTGCACACACATACACCTGCAGATCAACAATCTTACTTACCATGCAGATCTCTTATAAAGGCCATGCTCACCTGTGACCAAGATCCTACACACCTGAAGAGTCTTGCTGACTCTCCAAAACTAGCACCCACCTTGGTACTGCTGTGGAACTATGAGGAACACCCTTGCTCACCTCACACACAGAAGGAGCTAACTTTGCTCAACTCAAACTAGACACCTTTCCAATACAACCATGAGTCTATTATATAGATCTCATCCAAACAATAATTAGACATCTAATTACAATAATTAGATCCGCAGCTCTCAGTCTAAAAATAGCTCTAATCATGCAAACACTTGGTTCGTTAGCTAACTGCCCATAATAAGCTCGCAGTCGAACCACACAGGCGACCGACGTTGGTCCCTGTCTACCTGGAGGTGACCAACGTCGGCCGATCCCTGACCGACGCCGGTTGCTTATCTTCACTATCTTGCCGACGTCGGCTGATCAGACCGACGTCGGTTGCTCTGACACTCAGCAACCTTCAACAACCCCTCCAATGGCCTTCTCCATGTCTGCATCAGTGAAGCTTTTAGCTCCACAACCTAACAATCTCCCACTTAGAGATAAATAGCTGCACTGTACCTATACCTGTACCCTGTCTAATCTATTTTCTGGTTTGTATCCCTCTTCAAGATTAATCCTGAAGACAACCCACCACACATCCTGTGGTGTACCTCCTGTCATCCGAGTACCCTGCCACATCTGAACCTACAAGCACATGTAGTGAAGTCCTGACCCTGCATGTATACCTGCTGCTGGTCCCTCTCAAATACCTCAGAACCCACTTCCCCGAATTGGCTCCTAACTCTCTGACAGCTCCCACTGCATGGGAATACTCAGGTTTATACCAGACCTCATGTGATTTTGGACACTGTACCTTTCCAGCCCTTAGTGTGCTCCGGCTCTACATCCTGAACCTCGCCAACACCTGATTCACATCAGCTCCCACTGAAGACAAAATCAACCTGTGATCTCCATGTCTCCCATGCCAAAGAATTTTGCTGCTCCAAACTCCTCATGACATGCCACTTAACTAACCTTACCCTTAGCTCAGCAAAACCCTGTATGTATAATCCTGCTAGCAAAACATACCATCCACATATAGCAACAGAATGATGTTGCAACTCATCATCCACCTGGTAAGACAAACCACAGTAGTTACCCTGACATTGACTGAAGCCATGCTTCGTCCTCCACCTGTCAAAACCTATACCACTATCCTACAGCTCCTCAAGACCATATACCTGGTCTTCCGTCTCACGTGTTCGTTCACTCTATTCTTCAACTAAGGAATCCATTCATCTCTATGCTTTCTTACCAGCTGGCAACCCTACCAAATCTCTGCTTGGTTCTGCAATATCTCCATGCCATGCTCCCACCTGTCTCCTGGATCCTTCCTGGTCTACAATCAGCAACAAGTATAAAGAAGAGGAACAACGAATTTGAGGGCCTACTTACATCTTCAGTCCTTTGTATGGGTGTTTGAGACTCCTTGACAGCGTGTTGTCCACCCAAAATCCGTTACAGTGACCGACCTCGGTCACTCCACAGTCTGCATCTGACCGACGTCGGTTCCCATGCGTCTGTCCCTGACTACCGACCCTGTCAACGTCAGTGTCCCTACTGCCGACGTCGGTCATCCTGACCGACGTCAGTCTTACCCTACCTGACATCACTGGCTTCGGTCTGCACATGACCGACATCGGCACCTGTCTGTTTGATGCCGGTTCCTCCTGACCGACGTCCGTACCTGTGTTTGCTTGTGAGTGATGACTTTTTACCCGCGAGCTCCTTTGAATCAAAACCCATATCCAAACTGCTCTGCTCAGAAGTATCCAGCATCATCCACTGGTCTCTGTCTGCCATCTCCTCCAAGAACACCAAGGCTTTCCAGTTCTTAAGCCTGTCAAATATATCTGTCTTCCGCTTAAGGACATGCATCTCCTTCCTACTCATGTGACCAAGCCTACGAAGCCACATCTCCGCAACAGAAGAAGAATCAATAATATAAACAAGTAGATAAAGAGTACCTGTTTTCTTACCACCAGCTAATTCAAGTGCATCCGCTGTGAGAGTTCTTGTGCATCTCTCATCACCCAATCTTTCTGAAAAAATTAGCCATATCTCCAAACCTGGGACCTGCATGACCTTCATCAACACCTGTGTGTTGGCCGCCTGCAATTTCAGCTTCACTTCCCCTTTGCCAATTCTTTGGCAAGGCTCACCAGCTCCTTTACCTAGGGCTGCATGGAAAGAGGCAACCAAATCTATTAACCAAGATTCAACTTTATCCAAGAAACCTCCCAGAGCATCCTGTGCCACATAACCTGCAACATCTACTTCTTCAGTTCCTTCATGCTGATCTGCTACCAACCAACAATATTATTTTACCTGCTCTTTCTTTCCATGGGACCGTAAGTGACCATCTGTGCTTTTCAACTCCTCCATTCTTAGCTTACTTTCATCTGCCATTGCTCTACTCCCACTCGATCAGAAACCCCTGAGAGTGACCTGTAACCAAACACAAAACCTGCTCCCTGCAACCTTCGCTCTGATACCACTTGTCAGGATATACGAAACACTGGAAGCATACAATTGATTACCAAACCAAGCAACTTAATATGCGGAAATTAACCAGAATCACAAGTAACTAGAATTCAGAATAACACATGATATGAGAGACAATACACAACTTGTATTAATACTTATAAAGAAAAGAATACAATAAAGAAGATGCCACTTCTTCTCCACCACCTCTTCAGAGGCTTGCCACACCTCAAGTGAATAGTAATTCTCTCCTCAAAGCTCTCTCTCTCAGGTCCCAACACACAACTAAAACACAGAATTGGTGTTCACCTCCTGTGCTCCACGCACACCACAAGTGCTCCACGCACTCCACAAGTACTCAAAGTACTTCAAGTAGATCTCCCATGAACCTGCAACAACCTGCAATTCAACAGACCATACTTATGGAAGGAACTCCCTTGCCTTCCTCTTTGCTCTATCCGAGTACACACCTGTACTCCAAGTAGATCCTGCCTGATACTGCTTCCTGTTGTGTTGCTGTCCTATCTGATCTTGCACACCTACAAATCAACCTGGTTCTGCACACCTGTGAACCTTGACCTTGCACACACATACACCTGCAGATCAATGATCTTACTTACCATGCAGATCTCCTATAAAGGCCATGCTCACCTGTGACCAAGATCCTACACACCTGAAGAGTCTTGCTGACTCTCCAAAACCAGCACCCACCTTGGTACTGCTGTGGAACTAGGAGGAACACCCTTGCTCACCTCACACACAGAAGGAGCTAACTTTGCTCAACTCAAACTAGAACACCTTTCCAATACAACCATGAGTCTATTATATAGATCTCATCCAAACAATAATTAGACATCTAATTACAATAATTAGATCCGCAGCTCTCAGTCTAAAAATAGCTCTAATCATGCAAACACTTGGTTCGTTAGCTAACTGCCCATAATAAGCTCGCAGTCGAACCACACAGGCGACCGACGTCGGTCCCTGTCTGCCTAGAGGTGACCGACGTCAGCCGATCTCTGACCGACGCCGATTGCTTATCTTCACTATCCTGCCGACGTCGGCTGATCAGACCGACGCTGGTTGCTCTGACACTCAGCAACCTTCAGCAACCCCTCCAATGGCCTTCTCCATGTCTGCATCAGTGAAGCTTTTAGCTTCACAACCTAACAAAGTATGAGATAAAGTAGGCTATGGATTGCATTTATAAATAATTGAAAACTAAATCTATTACTTATGATTTGATGGTATAATTTTATGGTTAGTTTACATTTTTTCTTCTGAATCAATGTTTTGGCTGGTGAAATACTGGACAAAAGGCTTGGCATCTAGATAATTCAACAGTAATTAGCAGTTTTCCATAGTATATATTTAAGAAGCTTAACAAAATTTCTAATTACTAATGTTCTGTCATAAATCTTTGATAATCAATATTTATTACTCCTGTTCATATTATTTACAAGTTAATTGATTCTAAATTTTAATATTATTTATATTATTAATTTTTATAAGATTTGTTTGACATAATAATGATGAATAAATATATTAAGAAAATAGAAAAATAGTTCATAATAAATGGAGTATATGTTAAGATTTAATATTCTTAACATTATTAATTAGCATATTAGCTTATTTATTATTATGGAAAAATGTATTCTCTTAATATTTTTGTTACCCATGACTATTCCAAAGTATTAAATTCTATTTTCTAGGAGGTTGTTATGCTAATCCTATTTTCTAAGAGGTTGTTATGCTACCTCCATGACTATATAATAGCCTCTGTTTTATTCTCTCTAACATATGAAAACATAATATTATTACTGCGTGTTTAATCTACTTTTCTGTATGCAATTTATATTTGGCTCTATGATTTTCCAATAGTGGTATCAGAGCGGGTTGGATTTGCCACTGTGAAGGAGTAGAAAATCATTCATAGGGATAATTGGTAATAAATTTTGTCTCATATATGAAACACTCATATCTGTGTTTGTAGCTTTTAAATACTAGTTTAATTATTATCTGCATTTAGAGTAGAGTTCATTTGGAATTTTTTGGATCCTGTTAACACGTCGATCAGGGCTGCTATCTCCAGTTCAATATTGATATCGATTCTTTATGTGGTATTCTATATGCATGGTGCTGTCCATATTTTGGTTTCCAAGAGTGAAGCCTTATCTCCATATGCAGTGAAAGTGTAGATTTGATCTTTAACACAGAACTGGGCGAGATTCTACTGGTTTGGTGCTATTTGTAAGGAGATGTAGTCCAGTATTCAGTTCTGATCTGTTCTAGCTCTCGTGACAATTAACTGGCACAAATCCAAATTTCATAGGCGTTAATAATCAATGCTCAAAATCCAGATCCATGGCCACGACATCATTATTTTCTTTGGCATTCAATTTACACCTGTGTATGCATTTCAACCACGTCATCTTCAGTTTTGTTAATATCAAGACTGCATTGCTTGCATTAGAATGACATCGAAGTCTATAACATCACTTTGTACACATATTCCTGTGTCCATGTAAGAATGATACCGTACTTTAAATTATGATCTATAGAGTTTTGGTGCAGACATTAGATCTACCATTTTCAATCCACAGAGATCAACGCTTGACTTCATCGTTCAAGCCTAGTTTGAGTATTGGACACGTCATCCACCGATTTGGAGAATCTGCAGTTAGTGTATATATGCATCTAGGTATGGTTTAATAGTTCTATTATTATTGTCTTGTCACTCTTAATTGGTCTTTAATTTTATTATTCTGTTTTAGTTTTGTGGTTATGGTTTATGTGCCACAATAGTCTTTTAATTATTTTTTGAGTCATAAGTTTAATAAAGTCATAGGTAAGAGTTTAGTTATTGGCAAAACTTGTATTGGTAGTAGCATTGTCAAATATAGGATTAAGTTCATTGTTTTATGTAATTTTTCTAATAATATGTTAGTCTTTAGTAAAAAATTCATCAATAATCAAGGTATTTTTTCAAAAGACATATTTTATAAGTCATTTTTAAAAATATCAAAAATTAAAATTCATTAAAGATGTAATATTATTTGTATGTTACGTTCAATGAGTTTCATCATTATATTTGTTAAGTAAGTAGTGATAATTAGAGGATGGAGGTTATTCAAACTTCTCGCAAGTCACTAATGAAGAGGCCACTTCTGATTTAGTGGCACATTTGTATGGTGTGTATTAATAAGAACATAAACACGCATGCTCACATGCATTTTTTTAGTGTGTTGGTTTTTAAATAAACCCTTTTATAGATATTCAAGAAAAATTTATGTTTTCAGAAAACTCATTTTTGGGGAGCAGGAGAAGATTTAGAGGTAAATTTGGGAATGGTTATCCAATTAGTGCCAAGCTTTTTGATCTTGGAGATTCATAATTCGGGCACCCAAGAAGGAAGGGAAAGTTCCACAAGAACCCAAAAGGGAAGGAATTAGTCCTACATAATTTGGCTCGTCACTACACCTTCACAAGGGTAAAGAGATAATCTATGGTGTTTGTACCTAGTCTAGTCAGTGCTTTTAGGAGATGGTTAAATCTTTTGAGAATTTGATTTTATTCTCATCTTCACATTAAGGGGATACAACTAAGAATTAATGATGTTAAGGGGGTGAATGTTAATATTTAATATTCATAACATTATTAATTAGCATATTAGCTTGTTTGTTATTATCAAAAAATATATTCCCATAATATTTTTGTTACCCGTGAATATTTCGAGTTATTAAATCCTATTTTCTAGGAGGTTGTTGTGATACCTCCATAGCTATATGATAGCCTTTGTTTTGTTCTCGTTAACATATGAAAACATAATATTATTACTTTATGTTTAATCTATTTTTTTGTGTGCAATTTGTATTCAGCTTTCCAATTTACCAACAATTTTAAATTAAATATAATATTTAACTTTGAAAACTTGATTGATTTTTGAAAAGTATAAATGTGTTAGCCCTTTATTAGTTTGGTATACAAGAGTGTGCCCATTCCATACATTACAAGAAATAATCAAAGACAAGATATGATAAAATTGGTTTGAGATTTAACAATAAATTTATACGATTAATATTGTTAAAAACAAATATAAATATATAAAACTTTAATTGTGTAAGTATGACAATATATTACAAGACTTTCAAATATATCCATTATTTCATTTTAAATGATCAAGATGCAGTATAAAAATCATTTATTCCATTAACTTTGTTAATATTACTTTTGTGACAACCCAAAATCTCAAATGTTACACCAAATAAGATTTACAATTTATGATGCAATGAAACGCTGGTGTAATTGGTGAAATGGATGAAAGAGGTCTTCGACGTATTCATGGGACCTCCTTTAAAAAGAATCGATTAGTAGTATATATTTGAATAAATAGAGAAGCCTATGTCATACTTTACAGCTTGTGATGTCTGAATATGAGGGAGAAAAATAAACTCCCATTTCATCTTGACAGTTTAGAAAATAATATTGAATTTTAAAAAAAATGCCTAATACTGAATAATTAAACCATACAATAATTAATAATGACCATAATTTATTTGAATTATAAATAAATATTACCAATATTAAACAAAATATATACATAATATAACTAGACTGTGCAACAGTGATCCATCAACAATAAACAGATAATGCACAAACAATCCACAGGCTGGAACGTTTGAAAGTGATGGTACAAACATTACAATTACTTTTTTTCGGGTTCGTACTTGGAGGGGTGTCGGGAGACAAAATATTTTGAGGGCAAGTTGTGGTCACCGTGAGTAGTCGAGACAATTATGTACACATAAATAAAAATTTCGCATACATGTGTACTCTGAAAAATGCTCTATTTCTTACCTCTGGATCCTCAACGTCCCGAGGCCGACAGAAACATCAACGATTACAATTCATTCCACAATTTGTGGAATAGTTTCGCCACATTCATATAAAAAATTTGCCCTAGAACGTCTCCGTTTCGAATCTGCATCAAATGTGCGAGACGAACTTTTGATAGAAGTTAGTGACTGAAAATCCCTCTCGCGGAATTATATGTTCTTGTCCTACCAAAGCGTAGAATACTCGATAAGAAAAATTCAATCACGATTCATATTTGATGGCCATATGAACGTTTTCCAGCTTTCTAGTTGTAAAATCTGAAACTTTGTTAAAATCGTATCTGGAGATTTTTTTTTTTTTAAATATATATATTTAGTTTATCATATATATAATCTTTAATCTTTCTTCTTCAAAAATAGATTATTATATACTATTGTAATTTTTGAAGGGCAGCGTTGAATGGATGGCTGTCCAAAAAAAGGATATAAAGGACAATGTGGACCCTCAAATTTAATTCTTAAATCCAATAAAAGAATGGTGCATCATCGTTTGTATGTTGCATTATTTTCTTCTACATTGTCAGTTTGTCATATTGAATTCTAAATAAATCACATCAATTTTTAAAAAAAAATCGATAAATTGAGTATGTTATAATTATTGAAGAGTACTATTGTTAAGGTATGGTCCATTAATGTAGACAACTTTTTATACTAAACGTTGAATATATATATATATATAAAATACTTGCACAACATTCACCTAATAATAATGTGTAATAACTAATTACATTATAACATGATTCACAATTATTATATATTTAACGTATAATATATGTACATTGATTCATAAAATGGGATTTACTCCTTAGATAAATCAAAGCAACTTTTTAAATCAGATATTGAAAACTTTCAATTCTCTTTAAGTAAAATAGAAATTGGCTGCGGAATTCTAAGAATGAATGAAAGTAATAAAAAAACTTTATAAACCTATTTCCAGCGTAAAACCTCTAATTTATGTCATTTTATAATTTCTCGTAATTAATTTGAGTGTTTCATTAATTCACTGACAAACTGAAAGGCAAGTGACACAATATTGATAACAAAGTTCACCTTTTTAGGGGCTACGTCTCTAGGTTTGTAATCACGAACCGATTTATTAAAAAGATGTAAATATCAACATTTTACAACTTACATTATAATGGAATATGAGACCTTGTAATTAATACTAAAACCTAACTATGTAAAGACTTTGATGTTCAACAAACATCCTTCCTTCATCAATAGTATCTGTTAATTTTTGTGAATATGAGCATCGGATTCTCCATTAAGAGTATATTAAAAACTCTTAAAATGGACATATTGACATTTGAGGAGTATCTCTGTCATTTATAGCCCTGCAACTCTCTCAATCAAAATGTCAAAATTCATCTTGGAGAATTGTTTTTTTTTCAATAGAGCTTGAAAACCAACAATATAGGAAGAATATTAAGCATGATAAACCTGTCACGAAGTACTTCCCACTGCTAGTAGCTCCAATTATGCCTACTATCCATCATCTCTGTATTTGGGCTTTGTGTCTACAAATATACATCTTTCCTTCCAATGTATTACAATATAGAAGAAAACATATAACACAAAATAGCCTAGAAATTAAATTATTCTCCTATGGCTAGAGACCTTATAAAATAAGAGTATTAAATAATACAGTCTCGGAACTGTATCATTCAACATGGTACAAAGGCCTTCTAAAATAGGCTAAGACATTGGGACTATGCAAAATATCATAGAAAAACTGTGTGTATTCAATATACAATCACACATACCCATATACCTCTTCCCTAACCTAATAGTCTTTCCAAATAGAAGGGCTCAGGACTTTGTATACTCCAATAACATCTTGGTCTACTTTCTTACAATTACACACCATTCACCATAACCAAAGGCATTATACCATTGGTAATCTCTCCTTCATTCAGGTGTGTGTGTAAATAACCTGATCATATCATTCACCTTTGGTGCCTTAACCAAATAGGCGTAATACAATAAGAAACTACAGACTCGATCTGCCCATTTATAATTACTCTGATGCCATAACATGTAGTTATAACCTTACAAAATCGATGCATAAACATCAAAATGGCTTGGGTCTCTATGTCTTCCATTCCTAACTCAATCTATGTGCATGCAGTTTTACACCACTTGTCATGGCTCCAAAATAAAATGAGCTTGCATGCTACATTGTTGTTGGATAGTAAAATGGCTTATACCAAATGTAAGGACCCATCAATAAAACTAGGGTATATCTATTATTTCCAAGCATGTGAGATTTTTGTAGATGGGTTCAAGCTTCTCCATTCGGCTTAAAAACTTGCAAACTATATTATTCACCCAAGGCCCCAACTCTCCATTTCATCAATAGCCATGTCAAATAGATAATTTCATATCTACTACCCCAGCTTGGCCCAACAATGAGCTCCTTCCATTTTCAAAATGGGGTTCAAAATCCTTAACACTCAACATGGAATTTTATTTAAGGAATAAAATCCCACATTCACTCAAGGTAAATAGTGATAAGCCTTTAAAAAGGCTTCATTAGCATATTACAACTGTGGCTTTGGCCATGTCTAATGAGTCTTTTGTTTTGGTTCAGTTTAAATGATCCTGCTACATATGGAAGAGTTCATCATGTTAGTTAGAACCTTTGAGCTCAATTTTTGATCTGACACATCCATGTGGATAAGGATATGAGCTCAGTTAGATTCAACTTGAGCTGGATATTGAACTGGTACTCGAACTACGAATTTGTTGAATAGCTATCTCGGGTTGGCTTTATCCTGAGCAATGTGAAACGTAGTCTTGAGTTGGTATATTAATCTTCAAATCAACACATGATTTATAAAATAGCATGAATTAGTGGTAGGCCATGTGGTGGCCTAAGGACCCACCAGATGGACCTCTACAATCTCCTCATCAATAGTAATATAAATAAATAGAGGCAAAGGCAACCCTCCATAAAAAGAATGTGTCGACCCTAGTTGAGGGTCCCTATCTAGCAAATAGTGGAGCCCATTTATCTGATTATGAGTGTCGAAGATCAGAGATGAAAACAAATATACTTTTACCATTTTAATACCATGTGTCACATACCAATTGGTCCACTTGGCAACCATACATGCATCCACCTCACTATTTGATGGCTGACAATTTTTTAATCCAAACTTTGACCAGCAATATTTGGAGCATACGATGCTCGTTTAACACGTTCTAATATGTATTGAAAAGCTCTCAAATTGATCTTCTATTCTATATTGGTTTTGGGAGATATTGAGAGTATATAAAGGGTGAAAATTTATCTGGATCAAAACTCCCCATAAAGAGGCTTTTGGTCTCCAAAAGTCCCAATAATCTAATTGACCCAAAAAGATCTATGTGAGTTTTCTTCTTTGCCATTGACAATCTTCCTACACTTATTCCAAACATATAGGTGTAATATCCCCTTCTGATAGGGAATATAGATAGACAAAATCTCTGAATTGCTTTTCTGATTATTCTAAAATTTTGTATGAAATAAGAACAAATTGCAATTTTTGCAAAATATCTTAAAATAAATAAATCAACCACAATATAATCTCTCAATAGCAAATCAAAGATCTCATCACTTGTTCAGATGATTACAATTACAGTCCTCTCTCATGCAGATAAAATAGTATTGAATACTGTCTTAAAAAACCCTGATTACTCTAGCAAACTAGAAATAAACTTGCAATTTGGATTGCTCGGGTTCGCTATGTCGACACACAGTCACCGACGTTGGTTATAAGGCCATCATCGATCGATAAATTGTTGATGTCGGTCTCTATCGATCGGCTTCTATGCCGACATCAGTCTGTAGATGGCCGATGTCGGTCTCTGTGGATCTCTGCCTGCCGATGTCGATTTCTGTGTGAATTTATTCAGATCTGTATGGACTCCGTATGACTGCCAATAAATCACACCCTGTTTGTTTCAACCCCTGATTTGAAAATATATGGCTCTAATACAGGAAAATATTCATCTGTATAATTTATTGAATCAAACTTAATAAAATAAATACCTAAAACCCTTGTGATAACTTCTGTGTGAAGTTATCTCTCAACCCTATAAGCCTTTGTGATAACTTTTGTATGAAGCTATCTCTCAATTTGGCAATAAATCAGCTGATATTTCACAGCCTCTAAATCGCACACACTAAAGAGTGGACGTTCTCCAATGCAGATGGAATCCTGGAACCCTTGGCTCAGTCTTCACAGAAGAATTCTTCAATATCAAAAATCAATAATCAATGCATAATCAATATGGCCTCCATGAGAAACCCTTATACCCTCAAAAGATGTGCTTACCCTAATTAGGGTTTTCTTAAATTAGAATTAGGGTTTCTAATTAAAATTAGGCTAAATAATTAATATTTGATTAAATCAATCAAATATTAATATCTCCCTCAATACATGTCTGATCCTCGAACCAACTGAAGCTGGTGAATCAGGGAGTGATTCTGCACATGACCATACCAAAATAAGGGTGCTCTGCTGCATGTCAAATATCCCTAAATAATAAGAGCTCAGGCCAAGTGTGTCCAAAAAAGCTAGAATGAAAACCAATTGTAGAAATTTTGTAAATCGAAGCCAAGCCAAGCTCCATTATGACCCTCTATCCATCCTATCGGCCTACGAAGGTCGCATAATAGGCTAATCATCAAGTCTAAAGATGTCACCTGAAAAGGGGACATTACAATCCACCCCTCATGAAATTGTTTGTCCCCAAGCAATCTCAGAACAATGAACCACTCGATCCACCTGGATCCCAAATGTAGTCATGAGCTACACTGATGACAAGCAACACAAGCTCCCTCAATAACCTCTGAAGTATGACCAAGAGGAATTGAAAATCATACTGGTGAATGCAACTCAACCAATCTCTAAAATCACAGCTAACCTGGATGTGTTGATACTACAGACTGTGTAACTTGCAACTACATATGCCATCTATAAAAGATGGTGCCAATCCATCCCATAATGGATGGTAAGAAACTAGATCCGATCTACACCTGCGTGAAATCAAATCATCTAACTCTAGGTTAAAAGAAAAATAATGAGCATACCTCACCGTATAATGCCGGTAGGAACCCCCAAACTCCGCTACTGGCTCACCATCACTAAACTGGGAATCAGCAGATGACTCTAATCTCTGACTCCAAGTGGTTGTAGGCTGGATAAGACCCTGTTCAATCTGATCAACAAACCCCACCTCAAAATCCTTGTGAGGAAGCATAGTTAAAAGGATTGCTATAAACTCCCCACCCAATCTGCTAATAATACTAGTACCTCGGATGAGAACACCTTCCGTCACCTTATGCGAGTCCAGACGAACACCTGCACTATCTAGCAAATACTCCCTAAATGATTTAGTGTAGTAAAAATTATATGAGGAAGCATCAACATACTCCCCCACACACCACAACTGATCTCTCTATAAAGGTGGCACAATCAACTGTACCACACTGTCATTTGTGTGAGAAGAATCAATTTGGAGACTCGACTCCACTGGTATCCCAGACTCATCAAGACTGGGTACTCCCAAATCTTGAACCTGTGTGTTAGCACCAACAACATGCTCCTCAGCAACCACTGTATCCTCCTGAGTGTCATCTATAATAATCAAATCCTGGGACTCTTCTACAATCTCTGCCATGGCTGAGAGATCATCAACTCTCAGTGCACTAACATCTGAGCACACCTCCCCACTCTGAGTGAAAGCATCAGACTCATCCTCATCTTCACTATCTCCTATCTCATAATAATCATGGGACATACTGCTCTCTCCTCAGCTTAACAAAGCAATCAAAAGACAACCTCTCCTAAACTCGAGGAGTTAATAAATACCACTCATCATTCGCTGTCATATACTGTGTGGATTTGTCTTTAAATGTAGGGTATGAAAGACATTCATTTAACCTCTTCAAACTTAGTTTCAACTTCTTCATATCATAGTCCCACTGTCTCTGAGTACTTAAAGACATCATGGATACTTCGTTGATTTAATCTACCCAAACTACCCAACAGGATGGCAGAACATTAGCTCTGATGTGCCCAACAAGATGGCAGGAATTTAGCTCTGATACCACTGTAATGTCCCTTACTTAGGGGCTCCTTTTTTAAACAAAAAGCTCTGATACCACTGTAATATCCCCTTCAAATGGGGAATATAGAAAGACAAAAGCTCTGAACAAAGATACAAATTTTGCCATAATAATTTACAAATAAATAAATAAATCACAATATAATCTCTCAATAGCAAATAAAAGATCTCATCACTTATTCAGATGATTACAATTACAGTCCTCTCTCATGTAGATAAAAGAATATTGAATACTATCTTAAAAAACCCTGATTACTCTAGCAAACTAGAAATAAACTTGCAATTTGGACTGCTCGGGTTCACTGTGTCGACACACAATCACCGATGTCGGTCTGCAGACGGCTGATGTCGATCTCTGTGGATCTCTGCCTGCTGATGTCAGTTTCTGTGTGAATTTATATGGATCTGTACGGACTCCGTACGGCCACCAATAAATCACACCCTATTTGTTTCAACCCTTGATCTGAAAATATATGGCTCTAATACAGGAAAATCTTTATCTATATAATTTATTGAATCAAACTTAATAAAATAAATACCTGAAACCCTTGTGATAACTTCTGTGTGAAGTTATCTCTCAACCCTGTAAGCCTATGTGATAACTTTTGTATGAAGCTATCTCCCAATTTGGCAATAAATCAGTTGATATTTCACAACCTCTGAATCGCACACACTGAAGAGTGGACGTTCTCCAATGCAGATGGAATCCTGGAACCCTTGGCTCAGTTTTCACAGAAGAATTCTTCAATATCAAAAATCAATAATCAATGCATAATCAATAATGGCCTCCATGAGAAACCCTTATACCCTCAAAAGATGTGCTTGCCCTAATTAAGGTTTTCTTAAATTAGAATTAGGGTTTCTAATTAAAATTAGGCTAAATAATTAATGTTTGATTAAATCAATCAAATATTAATATCTCCCTCAATACATGTCTGATCCTCGAACCGACTGAAGCTGGTGAATTAGGGAGTGATTCTGCACATGACCATACCAAAATAAGGGTGCTCCGCTGCATGTCAAATATCCCTAAATAATAGGAGCTCAGGCCAAGTGTGTCCAAAAAAGTCGGAATGAAAACCAATTGTAGAATTTTTGCAAATCAAAGCCAAGCCAAGCTCCATTATGACCCTCTATCCATCTTATCAGCCTACGAAGGTCGCATAATAGGCTAATCATCAAGTCTAAAGATGTCACCTGAAAAGGGGACATTACAACAGGAGCCAAAAATATCATATGAAGGAGTTATTGAGTCAATCTATCAAAATAATGTAATAAAACTCTATTTCCAAAATATTAGTGAAAAAATTTGTTTGTTAAACTTCCCTAAAAGAAGTTAACTATCTAGTTGAAATTGTAACCTAATTATGGAGAGTAAAAAAAATTCTTAATCTATTCTACCAAAATGATTTGTTACCCAAAATAGTCATTGAATCTGGTCGATTATCCCAACATCTTCACTATATGAAGGCTATGGTGTTCTCCTTATTATCAATATCACACAAGGGAAATTAAAGTGTTGCATACCACTATAAAACTTACAAATAACTACAACACCTATATACTTACATTTACAAACGTTACCCATATATGGGTCTTTGAAAGTACATCTACATGACATGCAAGGTAAACATACATGTGTATACAAATTTTTTATAATACAAACATTTCCCAAGATACAATGGGGCTTAAACATATATAAAAAGTATAAAAATGTACAATGAATTTGTTTATCCTAAGGTTATAACTATACAATTCACAAATAAGAGCCTCTTTACAAACTTACTAACTCTACAAATATCCATAAGACATATCATAAATGTGAGGACAAAACTAAAATTTTTAAACCTATCTCAAAGTTTTCTCATTATTGACTGCTCCTTGATTCATATCTCCAAAACTCATACAACTGAGTTAGATTTCCAAAATGTTTATCACAACAAAAAACTAAAATAAGAGATAGCAAAAATCCTTTCAAACACAAGGGTTATGAATTTTCCTTCCTGTGTCTATTTAGTTAAGAATTCCCTAAAATAGTTTTTGAAGTGAATCTAAGCATACTATTCAATACTATAGTTATGATTTATCAAAAACTATTCAAATAAACCATTTTACCAATAAGGGTTGTTCTCGCTTTCTAGTTTCAAAAACTGAATAGGAGATGGTTTCATCTTATAAACTCTATCTTCTAAGAGTTATATGATCCATTTCTCATTTTCAAAAAGGCTTTAAAAATAATTTCAAATAAAGGCATATTTTCTCCCAAAGCAACCTTACATAAAAGATTTAGCCAAAAATTATGCAAACATAGTTAGGTTAAAAAATAATTTATACCTCTAAAAAAACTGTGAAGTGCACACCTATTGAGTAATGGTTGGCATATTTTTGGTGTTTAAAAAAATTCCTGTTTGCTTCCTATAACTCTTAACAAAGCTATACAATGTAAACCAACTTATGAACCAATTAAAAACTCAATCCATAAAGTGCAAAAACTTGTTCAAAATACTAAACAATGCCTTCTTTGCCATTTTCATATCTTATTATGGAGTTGGTATTTTCACTTGTTCCTATAATCAAGGACATAGGAATCCATAATATCATTAGTTATCAAAAAATAAAGGCTACACAACTAGTTATCAAAGACCAAAATATTGTGTCAATACCAATATGAAAATATATTTCCATCATACCTTATTCTTCCCTTTGTGCAAGAATGATAATAGGATTGCAACTGATTACTCTTAGATGTGCATCATTTAAAATGCCTTGCATTTGGTCTAAATACATCCCAAAAAAGAAAGGTTGATCCTTTCACAACAGCATCTCACACCTTCAAGTGACAAAGTGTCATGCTCTTCATCCATGTTGATCTTACAAGGCTAGTGGTTTCATAACCTTGGTTTTTAGAATCTTGTCTTCTTCTAGTGAATTAGAACACCTTCTGATTTTTGTTTGCATTAGCCTTCTAGCATGGTCAAATCAAATAGAAGAATATAAAATAAGAATCTAATATCTAAAAAATCCTAAAATGAGTATATCAACAACTGAAACAAGTCTTGTATCAACCTACTCTAATACCAAAATTGATTACTAAAACTAGATTTACCCCTTAGATAAATCAAAACAACTTTTTAAATCAGATACTGAAAACTCTCAATTCCATTTAAGTGAAATAGAAATTGGTTGCAAAATTCTAGGAATCAATGAAAGTAATCAGAAAACTTTATAAATTCATTTCCCATTTAAAACTCTTGATTTGTTTCCTTTTATAATTTATTGTAATTAATTTTAGTGTTTCATTAATTCACTAGCGAAATGAATTATAAACAGACACCCAAAAATAACTAAAAGTAAAGTGACACAATCTTGATAAAAGTGTTCACTCTTTTAGGGGATATGTCTCTAGATTTGTAATCACTAACCAATCCATTAAAAAAATGTAAATATCAACATTTTACAACTTATATCATAATAGAATATGAGAACCTATAATTAATACTAAACCCTGACTATGTAAAGAATCTAATGTTCAGTGAATGCATTTCCTTCATCTGTAGTATATGTATCTCATCTTCATGAATATGTTCATCGAATTCTCCATTAAGAGTATATTAAAAACTCTTCAAAATGGACATATTGACATTTCAGGAGTATCTCTATCATTTATAGACCTATAACTCTCCCAATAAAAATATCAAAATTCATCTCAGAATATTTTTTTTAATAGAGCTTGAAAACCAAAAATATAAGAAGAATACTAAGCATGATAAACCTGTCATGAATTATTTCCCACTATTGGTATCTCCAATTCATCCTACTATCCAT